>CAJDSM010039583.1:7000-23945 GCA_903981925.1 Ostrea lurida
GCACACACAATATCGAACTTAGTGATGAACTAGCAGGCACCACTAACGCAAATCACTCCATCACATAATAAGTACACTAGGAGAAGATGTACCCAAGCAACTGATTATTTGACTCTGTCACCCACCCCACCCCCCCCCCCCCCTCTCTGAATTCTTGCCGAAATCGACCTCTCTCCCTGCGGTTATACTATATGCAGCGAATCAGTAAAGCATGAGACAATTGCGAGTAAAGCATCCGTTGTCTTATCAAAGCCTCTGTGCTCATCTCTCACAGAGTTTTTCTTTTATATTCGGTTCTTCTCAATAAATCAACTAAGCTTCATAAAGTAAGTCAATAATTGAGGGACAAATGAGAGTGTAAAGTAAATACATTTGTAGAATACTTAAAACTCACAGGTATTGGCAGTTCTCACATAATCCAAGAATTCCATTTCAGGCAGATATAATGCAATGTTTTGTCACGCCTCATCTATCTAGACAAGAGAGCTATATAAAATCTGTTTCGATCTAACAGAGTTTGCATTATTGTCTTGTATAGTTTTTATTACCTGAGTACTTATATTTCACATTTATTGCAATCCAGGCACACTGCGAGACATCATCGAGATCATACAAATAGCACCTCAGCATTGGTTAATCCCGTAATTGTTCCTGTGGAATACTATTCTAAATTGTAAAAGTATGGCTATAAATGCAAAAAACACCTGCCCTGACATACTAAAAAAAGGTTCCGGTAAGAAATATCATTGTACATAGCGAGGAGCGTCCGACTAACTATCACCACTATGTGACGTATTCCGAAGGGTGAGCTGCCATGCGCTCAAACATCAGAATAAATAACATATCTTTTTCAGCGACACTTCACCAAAAAATATAAATCCGAATTATGATTAACATCGGAGAATAGGCTAAATAATTAATTTCAGGGACCTGAGTTACACCTACAGTAATAACTAAGAGTATCGTCTCATAAAGTGACAATTTTCTCCATAGTTACTCATCCATCTTTCTTTTCAATAGTAGACTAATCTGATATGCACAATCTTTTCCGGTGTCACTATACTATCAATACTTACGTTAGCTTACTACATTCGGAATGAAATTGCGATATTCGATTATCATCAAATAAAAATATTTACTGAGACATTTTCTTTCGTGTAGACAAAATCCTCTGATATTAAATATATACGATCACCCATGAGTCTTGATCTCGGTAGGATGAGACAATTTATGGATATTTCTTACGAGCGCCTCTGCCTTCAGGCCCAATTCATTTATTAATGGCGGTACCAGAGGTTATAAACACACACGCTTACTTCGTATCGAGTGTAAATAAGTAGCCATAATTTTTGACCCAAGTAACCACTTGTATTGCCTTTCCAGACATGTGTCTCTTCATTTGTAATTTCCAGTCTCAATCCCGCTGCGTCTTAGCTTTCCTCATCACAAGGTCATCCCTTAGGATAAACAAGGCAGATTCGTTTTTACCGAAGCAAATAAGATCATTGAGGAAACAAACAAAATAAAAGGACACAATTAGAAAAAGAGAATATGAAGTGTCTTTACTAATGTTTTCTAGTTTTTCTAATTTATTCCGCTGAGGTTAGACAAATTGCCATTGTACCATCTCCCCCCTGCTCTGACTACTCCAACCTAACTCTTGGGAAAAATAAAGTATTCTATTAACTCCCAGAATCTTATGCCTATCTATATCTCTGTGTTAAGAGCGCAAAACTGAGTGAGAATACAATATTCAACTTATGTCAGCGCGGGACCTTTAACAGTTTTTCCAACAGTGTTCTTTGCCAAGATAGATCTGCGCTCTGCGATAAGAGTACAAAATCCACAAGCCATTTTTTATCACACAGTGTCTAAGGTATGTTTGTATTTGCATGAGAGAAATTGTAATCAGATCACTAATTAAGCAAGATAGCTTTAACCCACAGACCGTATTTCTTCCGCGCAGAGAAGTGATTGAGATGTCGTATCATTATCGTACAGCTGAAAGACTCCGTCTACCATACACCTCTACCCCATCGAGTTACATGCTGTCTGTGCTGTGTTCGAAGTAGTCCATTCGTTAAACAGTTTCAACTCCTATGCTGCGACCACTGAACTCTTCTAATTTCTGTGGAAACGCCGTGGTACTCATACTATTTGCATCATCATAGCAGATATTGGCTTTGCTACACGGGGGCAAAAGAAACCTGAATAGGCGAGAATGTGACCGTGTCAACCCGTCGATGTGACGTGGTGGACCACTACACCGGAAATTCTGAATTGCTACCCGCCCTCGTACTCAAGGCAACTCTCGACTCCACCTCCTTGGTGTGTTCCATTCGTTGTGCGCTACACACTGATATATCGGCTACCAAGTCTCTTGCTCTCTCTCTCGTAGTTCGAGGTTGGTCGTCACTTAGATGCGTGATCTAACTGCCTCTCCTCTATCTCTGCCTCATCATAGCAAGAGGTAAGTTCTTCTTTTTCTCTTGGCACTGTCATCTACGATGCATTTCAGCGAGTCAGTTCTCAAATCTTGTAACCGTACTGTGGTTCTCAATCTCATAGTTGAAAGTGAATTTCACTAATCTTCCGGACTATATAGCAATTCTACATGTATTGCTCTTGATTGTACGTTGTATGAGAAATGCATGAGTGACATAGTTTAGTCTTATATTTCCAATGTATGAGTAAAAATGTCCCTCGCGAGTTACTGTCCATGGAGTGAGATCAATTTGTCTAGTGATCGTCTAATTATTTACGTCATCGAGTTAAACATATTTACACCAAGATCTAAAATATTGAACGAAAACGAACCGAGCAAATGAAAATTGCAACACATTATATGAAATTTGGTGAGTACGCGACTACAAAGGCATTACTAATATAGACTGATATTCATAAACATTTCAGCTTCCCAGAAATCAAATATAATCGAGTATTTTCATTGACGTTAAAATCGTAACAATAGAACTCGCTGTCCAAAAGTAACTGACAACGTGGCGTTCGGGGCTCTGTATTTAAAATGCATAGACCAGTAATATGGTATTATTTGATAAATGAAAAAAACTCATACTTTATTTATAAAATATTTATCACCTGCAGTTGTATATAACAATTATTTTCCAGATAGGTCCGGGATGGAAGCCGGCACGTGTTAGCCCGTATAAAAAACTGTACGGGGGGGGGGGAGCGGGGGCCTGGGACTCAACTTTAACCTTGGTAAGAAGTTTGAACTCGCCACTTGACTTGATGTAACGGTGCTGTGAACTGTTCAAGAATTTTATCTTCGGAAAAAGATTGATTATCGAAGCAGAGGTTATGCTGCCGGATGCAGGGGTGGGGGTAGAGATGGGTATAGTAGGAAACATCATGCACTATACTGCGTGTGTTGTCTGGCCGGAGTATTGTTCTTAGTTGTTTGTGAGCGAGGTGACGTAAGCAAATCACTGGCGAGTAGATCTGCACAAGAGGGTGTGGGTGATTATAACAAATGCCTGATCTGTCGAGCTGCATACGCTTCGGAACTAGTTAGGTGACCTATGCATTCTAAACATCATCTTAAAACTTTTATCGGACCGCGAGAGACTCGGTATGATGACTAATGCGTTCTCCGCGCGATCATGTCGCGAGGTATATCAGCAGAATTGAGGGACACACAGATCGGACCACCGAAAATGCATGAATACGTGGCATACGTCAATGGGTCCTCAAGGTAGCTCATTTAGTAAAGATAACACAGTTTATTTTTGTGAGAAGCACAAATCACATTTAAATTGCAAATACTGGGAATTATATACAATGTAATATTCGAGATATAATCACAAAGCACAGAATATGGTCTTGTCATATTTTTCAAAAGTTGCATTCGTGAAGACAGACCAGAAGTTCTTGTATTTAGATATGAAAAAGAGATTAAGACAACCATACACAGTCTTTATACATATGTTAAATGTTAACAAAATAATTAAGGAACATAGCTATTAAAAATTCTATATTTGTATAAATAATATCCTTCTAGACAGTAATATTTTTTTCGGCCTTGAGTATCGCCCCTTGAATTTTAAATACGTAGCCAGAATTCTTCCAAATATGTTATCATCATTTTACCTCACAATTTGAGCACATTTTTTTCAAGATAAACTAATTACAGTAACAATCGTTTTTGGCCTTGAGTATCGACCCTCGAGTTCAAATCGTATGGATTAATGTATTGCGTGGGATATAACTTTCACGTACTACAGTAATATCTTCGGCTTTGAGTAATGAACCTTAAGATTGTTTTCTTCATTCAACGTCATTAGTAATTATGTTTTCTCTCATACAAATCAGTATTCCTCCTGAAGGTCCGGGTTAGAATAGGTCCGGCAAGTAGTCATTACCTCAACTAACATTCCGTGTAAAGAGTATGATCAACCATGGGGCCTTCTCTTTTCGATGTGACTGTTAAAATAAGCCCCGTGGTCCACCAGCATCTGTGGCATTGGACAACTTAGATTCCTCCCTTACTCAGGCTCTAAGTATGCCAATGCATAGGCCCTAAATTTCGCAGCCCTTCACCAGCAATGGTGATGTCTCCATATTGAGTGAAAAATCCCGGAACCGGAAGTTAACAACATACAATCAATCCATCTGAACAGTATTATAAAGAAGAAGCTTTCGAAACTAGCTTTTTTTAGACCAGCATTCGAGTTATTAACCACTTTCTGCTATACAAACTCTCTTTAATTGGAACCTTGAACGCTGGAAGCAGAAATAGACTTTAATGAGGTAGGACAATAAAATGTATCAAATGCTGCTTCTGTTGTACCAATACAGAAACAACTGGAGATGAGAAGGTTTACTATTATAAAACAAGGTCATATTTACAGAATGAACACATACAAAGCAACGGAATAGCGAAGTGATTATCACTGTAATCCACTAGAAACAGTGATCAGCTTCGTAAGTCCCTAATGGAATTAACAAAATTTCAAGAGTTGGCCACAATCCCAGTGCAACACACGGACCGACCCTGGACAAGTATTGATGATTAACTCATACTTCACTGAATATTTATTTACCTTAGTTCGTGTATTATATTCGCGAATTTCGGTGTGCAAAGGGCGGGTGATGAAACTGCTTCTACGAGTATTTTCGCATGTAAGCAAATTGTTTTCGGCGCCTCCGTGTTCGATGAGCCGATTGAGTTCTCATGTGACTCGGAAATAACTCGAGTATGCAACTCTCGGAATGCATGCGATCGTTATATATAAATTGTTCAAGTGTTTGTTCGGCTAACCAATGTTTCCTAAAAGTATAAGTTATAAGCCTTATTTTGATTATCTTTTTTTTTTCTTTTTTATAATTTTACAAATAGTAGAACATCTTACAAAGTAATAATTCTATTCATTGAAAGTTTTACAAGAACATAATCAAAACGAAGTTGGACAACAGAGATGTAAAGGAGGAAGGACGACACCTGTGCCAAGAGAATGGGTTAAAGAGAGTGTAATGGTAGTCTGAAAATGTTTATCTTATACGTTCGTAACAGTTTTGTAATCGTGGTGACATATCTCTGCTATTTAATAAAATACTGAAACCAGATGAAGGTCCCTTCAGATGACGTACAGCAAAATAGCAAGAAGCATAGAGTATCTATCTAGCAGGAGTGGCAGATTAAAGAACCTGCGCGGCTTAACAGGTCCGTACGTGCCCGCATAGGCCCTAATTTTGCCAGCCCTCACGCGACAATGGTACGTCCCTCCATATGAGCAAGTAGATAATCCCTCAAAGGCAGGATTAAGCAATAACTAACCAGCAGACTGGATGAACCAACCAGAACGGAGATCCATGTCAATCAACAAGATATATTTTACGTGCTTATAGTACAACGGACAGTCGCTTGGCGAGTCATTAATGTTATCAATTATCGCAAATTTAAAATTCACAATGAATTCGTTTAGATTGAAGACATTAATGTGTAAATCATGTCCCTGTGACATATCTTTAATAATAATATATCCACAAAGTTGTTTCTCATTTGAACAAATGTACTTACACGAATTTCTATCTCAATTATCTTTTCTTGAGTAATATGTACCATACGTCAAACATGTACATACCTGCGCGGTATATCAGTGGTATGCGTTCGCTTCGGTAACCGGAGGTGGTGAGTTCACGCCCCGCTCAATGCCAAGCGCGCATCAAAATCTTAAGAATGGATATCCTCTCTTCGCAACGCACTAGCGGTTTTGAAGTTCTTAATTCACCTGGCTTCATGCTACTGACGCCGTAAGATCATCTATGGCTGCCTCGCGCGGTAAGAGCATCTAACTTGGATAAAGGCGTGACATCCTATTAAGGACAACTTTGGAAAGTGGGCGACATAATAGTGCAGGCGCCATATAAGGACAGTTTGGTCCAAAGATTGGGCGGACCATTTTAGTGCCAGGCGCGACGATATTAAGACAGTTTGGTCAAAATGTGGGGCGGACACTTTAGGTGAGGCGGACAAAGTGAGGGGACATATAAGGCGCACAACGTGCGTTTTGCGAAGAAGCTATCCATCTTAGATTGATGCGCCTTGGCAGACGGGGCTCGAACTCACCACCTCCCGGTACAAAGCGACGCTATACACTGATCTACCGCGACAGGTTAATGTTTTTGACGTACTGGTACATATTCTCAACGAAAAGAATAGTGAAATCGTAGTAGTCATTTGTTCAAATAGAACAAACTTTGTGATCTATTATTATTAAAGATATGTACAGGGGTACATGATTACCATGTCAATTGTCTTCAATCTAAGAACGAAATTCATTGTGATTTTTAAAATTTGCGATTTGAATACTTAATGATGACAAGCGACCTGTCGTATACTATACGTAAATTATGTTGTATGACTGGATTCCGTCTGGTTGGTTCCAGCCAGGTTGTGGTTGCATTGTTATTTTCTTAATCCTGCTTGAGAATCTTTGCTCAGTATGGATGAGCTCACCATTGTCGTGAAGGGCTGCAAAATTAGGCTATGCGGGGCACTTACGCCTTAAAAGCAGGGCAGGTCTTTATCATGCCATCCTGCTTAGATACGATTCTTGCTATCTTGCTATTTTGCTGTCCTATCTGAAGGACCTTCATCTGGTTTCAGCTATTTTATTAAAGGTAGAAGTATGTACATACGATACAAAACCTGTTACGCAACATAAGATAAATTTTCAAGACTACAATACACTCTCTTTAAATCCTCTTCTTCACGGGTTTCGTCCTATCTCTCCTTTACATCTCTGCCAACTCTCGTGTTTACATATTTTGTAAAACTTTCAATGATAGAAATTACTTACTTGGCTAAGTGGTTCCTACTTGTAAATATAAAAAACATAAAAAGATATCAAATTATGGCTTATAATTTATATTTTAAAACATTTGTTAGCCTCGAACTAAACTTGACAAATTATATTTAACCGAATCGACTTGCATTCGAGATGCTCCGAGTTATTTCCCTTCGAGAAGCTTCGACACAGAAACGGCGCGAAACATTTTGTTAATGCGAAATACTGTAAGCAGTTTTCAATCACCCGAATCGAATAATAACGAACTAAGTAATAATATTCAGGGCAGTTATCAATACATGTCCAGGGGTCCGTGTTGCCCACTCTTGATTTTGGTATTCCATTAGAGCTTACGAGATTGATCACTGTTTTATTATGTACATCATGCTATCCGTGTGCTTGTATGTGTCTATTTGTAATACTGACCTTGTTTTAATATAGTAAAGCTTTCATTCCCATATGTATTGTATTGGTACAACAAGAAGCAGCATTTGACATTTTATTGTCTAACTCATTAGTTATTCTGTTCCACGTTCAAGGTTCAATAAAGGAGTTCTATACAAAATAATCTCGAGCTGGTCTAATAGCTTTCGAAAGACTTCTTTATAATTACTGTTAGATTAGATTGATTGTATTTTTTACTTCGGTTCGGAATTTTCACTCCCAATATGGAGACATCCACTTGCTGGTGAAGGGCTGCGAATATTTAGGCTATGCTTGGCAACTTGAGCCTTTGAGTAGGGAGGCTCTATTGTCACTGCACACCTGCTTGTGACACGGGGCTTTGATTTTGCGGTCACATCAAATCGAAGGACTGGCCGCCATGTTGTATCTTTACACGGTGAAAGGTAATGACTACTGAGGACCTTTTCTAAACCGGACCCTTCGAGACATACTGTGTAGAAAACATAATTACGTGAAACAATACCTAGGATCATTTATCAAGCCGAAAAGATATTATGGTAGTTACGTGAAAGTATATCCACGCAATACATAATCATACGATTTGACTCATGTGTCGATACTTCAAGGCCAAAAATGAATTTACTGTAATTAGGTTTTATCTGAAAAATCATGAATGTGAATAATATTTTGAAAATCGGCACTTATTTAAAATTCAAGTCGTACTCACAGGCCGAAAAAATATTACTGTTAGAAGATATATTATACAAATATGATTTTTAAAAAAGCTTATTGCCTTTAAGAACATTTAAAGAGTGATGTTGAATTCTCTCTTAAAATAAGCTTATTGTCTTTAAGAAACAACTTTAAAGTAGTGGATGTTGAATTATCTCTTAAAATATTGATTTTTGAATGTGCCAAAATAAAATATCTTTAAACAAACGCACATCCTATTCAAGTACATGCATTTTCTTGATGCCGATGGTATCCCATTCCGGGCGAACCTCGGCTTCTCCGGACCATACATCATATACGAGTTTTAATATGAGGTACAAATATTCCGAGGTTGGGCCGAGTTGTGTTATCCCCACCTCTGTTTAATCTAACCAATGATTTAGTCCCTCACACCAATAGAAAGCGAAGAAAACACAGAATAAACGTGTGTGTTTTCGGTTTAACGCAAAATCGCAAATGATTATCTTGCAATATATATCATATAATTAAGATGCCTTGTAGTCGTGTACAATTTTCTTAATTGCAATTTTCTTAAGTTCCGTTTCGTCATTTTTAAATTTGTTAAATTTGTTAACCTCTACGTAAATAGATCACAGAAAGTTATCTCCCCTAGCAGAAGCATTTAACCAAGTGGGAATTAAGCGACATTTTCACAACTATGCATTTTCTTACCAATCACCCGAAAGAGGAATTCTTTGTTCGGAATTGTAATCACTTCACTAATGTATACCCAATGGTAATTTGAAAACTCAAGGTCGATATCAAGACAGAAAAATATGTACTTCTTTCTCATGTGAAGGAGAGATAAGGAACAGTGAATCTTCTCTTTAAGTCCCAAATAGAATTAAAAAACAAGAGTTGGACAAACATGGACCCCTGGGACATACACCAAGGAGGTGGGAATCAGGGTCCTGAGGGGGAAAGGATTACAGCACTCCAGTTGAACCGGTCACACCCGCCGTGAGCCCCATGAGTCTTGATAAAGTACTAGTAAACGGAGCATTCGTAGTCAAATTCAGTATGTAAAAACTGTTAACAAATGGCTATGAAACACATCAGACAGCATTTACTCAATGGGAGGTCATACTGTACTAAATGTTATAAGCACATAACTGCGCGAAAGATTGGGGAAGACATTTAATATGGTACAATTTCTTTCAAATCAAAACATAAGCCACTGGGTGAAAAAATGGGCTGTGGATTTGTCTCTTCAAGCCCAATTTAAATATGGAAAGAATGTTTAAAACTTAAAATCCCATTACAAAGGATATATCACTATTTTGGTCTTCAACACAGGATTGTATACAGAATTCTGGGAGTTATAAACTTTATTTTTTTCCAAAGATAGTTGATATAGTAAATGTACATATGCACACATAGAACTACAACTTGTACACTTATTTTTTTTTTAATGTAATGTAGTAAACAGATTCTGGTCTGCATTAGAGGACTGGTATAACAGAAATCTGGAAGGTAGTCCAAATTTACTTCAAGTGTTTGTTTTAACTTGGTACTTCAAGATAAAGATATTGGCTTAAATATCATAATTTTATTAGTCAAGAAATTTATATACAATAACTTCCGAAAGATGTAGTATTTTTTTGGATAATGTTCAATCATACATCACTAAACTAATATATAGATAGAAAAAAATATTGTACTCAAATGAGTTCCTTTGAAAAAAGATGGGAAAAATGGAAATGTCTTTCCAGATCATTATAATGTAGTATCTCCGTCTGAAAATAATGTATTTAATTATTATTAGGAAATATTATTATTATTAGTATTTATTTATTCATTTTTGCTCACCCACATGTATAATTATGTTAAAAGTCTATCGTATGTTGAATGTCTGCTGTGTTTGTATGTCTGTATGTACTAGTAGATTGCATAAAGAAAAACAATATAAAAAAAAAAAATTGAAAACTGAGATCGAAACCGATAATAGTGTTGTAGAAGTGAATAAATAAGCATATATATCTATGGATGTGGAATATGTGGACGTTGCTACGCTGGCTATAATACCCCATTTATTAAGATATGAGGGGAAAAAACGATAAAAAAACTAGTAGAGAGATTGAAGCTCAGATCTTGATTAAAGACAAACGAGTACGAAAACTCTTTATGCCTTAATATCTGTGTCAAAAGTAATAACCAGTTTGCATATCCTTTCCAGTTTTTTGGTTTGCTTTTATCCTTGCAGTTAGAGCCGTTGTTTAATCTGTTGTCAATGTTCGATGTTTCCTTTTGGTCTCAAAATTTATGTCATGTATGATGATTCTATGCCATGCATAGAGATAAGAGTGTAAATAGCACATGATAATCATTTACTAGTACTCCTAATGTGTCTGGAAGGTACATGATAATGTTCATGGATGAATACTGGTGAATTATGAATATAACGGACTTTGAAGCACGTTTGGCAGACTTTCTCATGACCAACATGTATCTTGATGCATGTTGTATGTTTTAGACAGTTATTTTTTTTGATGTTGGGATATTCTGCAATATATAATGCACATTACGTAAAAAGTTCTTAAATTATGTATAGATATGGAGAGCAAAATGTATTTCCAAGCACACTTTGATGGTATTTGCTTTTTCTAAATTGGTAATTTTCCTGCGAAATTGAATCACCTAGATTTTCCTCTGTCCTCCTTCTCTCCTCTACTCTCTCTCTCTCTCTTCTTCCCCTCTCTTCTCTCTCTCTCTCTTCTCTCTCTCTCTCTCTCTCAAACAAGAGGCCAAGATATTGCCTCTCAAAAGATTCAGTTTGTAGAATTTTGTTAATGCATGTAATTTGATGAATTATGAAATTAAGTTAAAAGAATTGTATTATTAATTTTTCTATCATTTGCGCACTCTTTTTAACGCATATGACATCATAGTGTTTCCCATTTATGCTACATACTAACTTGCCCAAAGAATTAAAGGGGCATGGTCAGTTTTTGAGCTAAAAATGTTAGATTTTTCATTTTTAATGTTTACAATGCTTCTTATGGTAATATCTACTGGTCAGCCAAAATTTGGACGTCCATTTTTGTAGTTTAAAGTGAGATCAGCACTTACATCCTTTAATATGTAACCAAGGCCTTGAGGCTTGTTTTTTATTTTACATAAAGATTGCTTCTACAGAAATATGTCAATGTTTAAAAGCAAAATGGATGTGAGAAACACGGAAACTATTTAATTGCGTTCAGAATGAACTTTTAATATTGAAAATTGCTTTAACGGAGTGTATACTAGCATATTCAATATAGATAAACAACACATTGTTCAATTTTCCATGTCCCTTAAAGCGGGAGGTTTGAATAAAAATAAAAAATGCACGCATTAAAAATAATTTAAGTATTATTTTTTTGAAGATGTGTCTCATAACTGCAACGATGTGTGCAAACAAATTTTCGTAATACGCGTTATTCATTTGTTAAGAACACTATGTGCAGTCGTAAGACTACGATCTTTCAAAAACACAATAATTCATTGCTTATATATCCCTTTTGCTAAGCGGAACACCTTTGTTGTTATTCTGGGTCTATAAAATAAAGATTCGTATTTTAAGGATGTTTACTGAAATGATCGTGTTTTGACGAGACTACCCTTTCTATTCCTTTTCGTTAATCGTCCAAGTCTTGAGTGATGGAAGTATTTTCACTGTTTTGTTGCTTTTCTCCTGTTAGACATCTTTTGATGAATAGATTGAAACTGGTAAATTGTGCCGGTATTGGGAATTTTTGGGTTATGATTCTAGTATAGAAGCGAGTCATTGGCGTCTTTTTTATGAACCATACTGCTGGAAACACTTCCGTTTATATCATATTTCCATGCGTCTTGATTTTGACTATACCCATGAAAGTATCCAGAACAGAATGGGTGATTTTACACACTCTTTTATTCAACGCAAGATGTAGTATTACGTGGTTTCGAGATACGACTCTCGTGTAGGAGGTGCTATTAGTGAACTTTGAATGCCAAGGTGAGAGAGTGAACTACGACAATGGGGAGAATGATTAATGTATTTAAAGTTGCTTCTCTTTAAATATGTAATGCAGGGAATACAAAATATTAGCGAAATGATGTTTAATGAAAGTGAAAACGTATTTGCAACCAACCCCGGATACGATACTACGATCAATGAATTAAACGTGATATAATAGGAAATCCATGTGTTAATTACTCTCTAAATTCGTACTCTTACTTATATGTGTATCAGTCTATCAGGTTATGAAACAGCGTATGAGAGACTTACTGAGTACACTCTCTTATGCAGTGAATGAATTTTCGTCCATCCGCTGTAAAGAAATTCTTTCGCACCTATGACGCTACGAGAAGTTCCAACGGTTTTCACTTTCATTAAACATTCATTTCCAACTTTAAATACATTTAATCACTTCCCCATTGTCGGTAGTTCACTCTGTCCCACCTTGGCATTCAAAGTTCACAGGAGAGTTCGTATCTCGAAACCGACGTAATACTACATCTTGCGTTGGAATAAAAGAGTGTTGTAAAATCACCCATTTCTGTTCTGGTATACAATTCATGGGTATAGTCAAAATCAAGATCGCATGGAAATATGATATAAACGGAAGTGTTTCCAGCAGATGGTCATAAATAAGACGCCAATGACTCGCTTCTATACTAGATCATCAACCCAAAAATTGCCCAATACCGCGCACAATTTACCAGTGTTCAATCTATTCATCAAAATGTCTAACAGGAGAAAAGCAACAAACAGTGAAAATTACTTCCCATCACTCAAGACTTGACGATTAATCGAAAAGGAGATAGAAAGGGTAGTCTCGTCAAAACACGAGTCATTTCAGTAAAACATCCTTAAAGATACGAATCTTTATTTTACTAGACCCAGAATATTAACAACAAAGGTGTTCCGCTTAGCAAAAGGGATATATTTAAGCAATGAATTATTGTTTTTTGAAAGATGTAGTCTTACGACTGCAACGATGTGTGTACTATACAAATTGAATAACGCGTATTACGAAAATTTGTTTGCATACATCGTTGCAGTTATGAGATGACATCTTTCAAAAAAATAATACTTAATTATTTTGAATGCGTGCATTTTTTATTTTTATTTCAAACTTCCCGCTTAAAGGGACATGGACAATGTTTAGAGCTAAAAATGTTTATTTTCATTTTTAATGTTTACAATGCTCACTTAGGGGTACATTCTATAGGTCAGCAAAACTTGAACGTCATTGTTGAGTTACACTTATAATTCTTCCTATGTAACAAGGCTCCATTTTTGCCTGTAAGATTTTTTGAAATAGGTTTGTCACAGCAACTGTCTCAGGGACATATGTATTTTTTCATATCATTTGGTTTAATTTTTGCTGCTACTTTGCGGCTCCTAGTCAAACTTGATCTAGTGTATTTGTCATTGCTAATTGCTGTTCATTTTGTCATTGCCTAGTCCAATTTGAACTTCCCTTTTTAATTTACTGTCCCAATATCTAGTTTGTGATATCCATATGTCATTTGAATCATTACTTGTCATTTATCCTATTGAATAAATGGACCTTTCATTCCTCGATAACGCTGTTTTGTCTAATTCTCTGCCAAATAGTAGACAACCGACAATAAATGAATATGCTAGTATACATTCCGTTTAAAGCAGATGTTTTTTTCAAATTAAAAGTTCATTTCTGAACGCAATTAAATAGTTTCCAGTGTTTCTCACATCTCATTTGCTTTAAACATGGGCATTTTTGTGAAGCAATCTTTATGTTAATAAAACAAGCTCAAGCCTTATTTACATAGCAAAGAATTGTAAGTGCTGTATCTCACTTTAAACTCAACAAATGGCGTTCAAATTTTTGCTGACCATTAGAAATATCATAAGTGAGCATTGTAAAACATTAAAAAATGAAATCTAAACATTTTTAGCTCAAAACATGACCATACCCTAATTCTTTGGGTAAGTATATCGAGCAATTAATGGAAGAGCACAATTGATGTTCATAATCGTAAAAGTAGAGTGCGCCAATGATGAAAAAAAATTAATAATACAATTCTTTAATTTCATAATCATACAAAATTACATGCATTAACAAAATTCTACAAGCTGAATTTTGAAAGGTCAAATTGTTTGGAGACGAGAGAGAGAAGAGAGAGAGAGGAGAGAGAGAGAGAGAGAGAGAGAGAGAGAGAGAGAGAGGAGAGAGAGAGAGAGAGAGAGAGAGAGGATGAGAGAGAGAGAGAGAGAGAGAGAGATTAGGTGTCAATATTTCGCTAGAAATATTACCAATTTCAGAAAAGCAAATACATCAAAGTGTGGAAATACATTTTTGCTCTTCATTATCATTACATAATTTAAAACTTTTACGTAATGGTGCATATATATATTTGCAGAATAATCCAACATCAAAAGAAATCACTGTCTAAAACATACACAAATGCATCAGATATGTTGGTCATGAGAAAGTCTGCAAAACGTGTGCTTCAAAGTCCGTTACTATTCATATTTCAACAGTTCATCAGTACACATTTCCATTACCTTCCAGACACATAGGGAGTACTAGTAAATGATTCATGTGCTATTTACCACTCTTTTCTATGCATGCATACAAGTCATCATACATGTACATAAATTTTAGGACAAAAGGAATACATCGAGAATGACAACAGATAAACAAACGGCTTGTAACTAGCAAGGGATGACAAACACAAAAACTGGAAAGAAGATATGCAACTGTTATTACTTGTGACATCGATACATTAAGCTAAAGGGTTTTGTACTCGTTGTCTTTATTAAGAGATCTGAGACTCAATCTCTCTACTAGTTTTTTTTTACATTTTTTCCCTCATAGTTCTTAATTAGCAATGGGTAATTATACCACTGATCAGTCCACATATCATCCATAGAATGATATAATTTATTATCATTTCTACACACTATTATCGTCTCGATCTCGAGTTTTCAAATTGTATCATCATTGAAATGTTTCAGATTCTTTCGGCGCAGTTATATCGTTATAACGATTAGTTTACCAGTATGACCTACCATGGAGTCAAATGCTGTCTGATGTGTAAATAGCCATTCTTAAGCAGTTTTTTCACACACTGAGTTTGACTACGGATTGTTCCGGTTTACCTTGATCAAGATTATGGGCTCACAGCGGGGTGACCGGTCAACAGGGATGCTTACTCCTCCTAGGCACCTGATACCACCTCTGGTGTGTTCAGGGTCCATGTTTACTCCAACTCTTGTTTTTGTATTATTTTGGGACTTAGAAATTTTATCACTGTTCCTTATCTCTGCCTTCACATAGAAGAGTAATATTTTTTCTGCCTTGGGTATCGACCTTGTGTTTTCAAATATTACCATTGATGGTATACATAGTTGAAGTGATTTACAATCTCCGGACAAAGCAATTCCTTTCTATTGTGATTGGTAGAAAATGCATGATGTGAAAATTATCTTAATTCCCATTGATTAAAATGCCGTTCTGTCCAGGGGAGATCACTTTTCTGTGATCTAATTTACGTACGAGTTAACAATTTAACAAGATTTTCAATCTTTAAAAAAAATGACGAAACGAACTAAGAAAATTGCAATTAATGAAATTGATACATGACTACAACGCATTTATATGATAAAATTATTCAGAGAAATCATTTCATATTTTTGCGTTAAAACCGAAACACACACGTTATTCTGTGTTTTGTTCGCTTTTCTATTTGGTGTGAGGGACTAAAATTATGGTGGATCTAACAAGGGTGGGGATACTATCACTCGGCCAACCTCGGAATATTCGTACCTCATATTAACGTGTGATGTAGGTTCCGGAATCAGCCGAGGTTCGCCGAATGAGGATAAAATGCATGTACTTGGAATAGGGTTCTGTGCGTTTTGTAAAGATATTTATTTTGGCACATTTCAAAAATGAAATATTTTAGAGATAATTCAACATCACTCTTTAAAGTTGTTGCTAAAGACAATAAGCTTTTTTGAAAAAGCTATATTTGTATAATAATATCTTCTAGAACAGTAATATTTTTTCGGCCTTGGGTATCAACCTTGAATTTTAAATAGTGCCACCATTGCACGTGATGTTTTCTTAAACATTAAATAAATATTGTTTCAGCCTTGAATTTTCAAATATTATCATCATTGCATTGTTTCAGATTCTTAAACGTAATTACGGTACAATCTTTTTGGCCTCAAGTACATGTATCGACCTCGAGTTCAAATCGTATGATTAATGTATTGTGTCGGATATACTTTCACGTAACTACAGTAATATCTTTTCGGCCTTGAATTTTCAAACCGTAACTATTCTTGTAATGTATCGAATTCTCCCAAGTATTTCGGCCTGTTTTCAAATCCCTATTTATTGTTTCGTATTTTTTCACGTAATTACAGTTATATCTTTTCGACCTTGAGTAATGACCTTAAGTATTGTTGTTTTGTTTCGGATTCTTTCTCTACACAGTATTCTCGAAAAGATCCGGGTTAGAATAGGTCCTCAGTAGTCATT
>CAJDSM010039587.1:0-19825 GCA_903981925.1 Ostrea lurida
GGGGGGGTCTCAACTTAACGTCCCGCTGAGATTTTCAAAACACTCTTATTTATTGAAACCATATCCATTTTCATCTATAGTTGCTGTCTTGTTTTTATTCTAATACTGTATGTTTGATGTGGTTATGTCATAATATTCATGATTACAGGATTTTATCTCAATATCTTCCAGCGAAAGTAAAACTATAACTGGCATGTGAACCTGTTACATAAGCCATAGCGGTGAAACAGTGTGGCTACCCCATTGATTATTAACAGATTGATGAATTGTGTAGGTCCATGATAAAAAAAGCGACCCATCCTCGTGCAACCGCACGGTGGCCGCGCATCTTACCAATCAGTTATTAGAACAGAGAGCGGCCCCCCCCGCCCCCGAAGTGTGAGCTTAATAGCGTGACCTCCTAAGGCACCATGATCCTACCCTGGTGTGTCCCGCGTGGTTCTGTATACCATTCAAACTTTTTGACTTTGCCCTTAGCACTTACAAGGGCGATCGTAAACCTTACTTCAGTTATTTCCGGTTTAGCGTCAATGGTTACACTGAATAAATTGGCGAGCAACTTGGGTACCCCGTTATGATTTTAGTCGCTACACATGCACAAACTCGAGAGAAGCGAGAGCTACAAATTTGGCGTGGCTGTTCATAGTTCATTTACATCCAATGCCTGAGCACGTGGAAATAATTATGTGTTGGCCTCCATTTCTTATTCTACAGGGTCAAATCATCGAGCCTGAGACTCGAGAGGTCGCGTTTTATTTTGTGCGGAAGGACACATTTCACTACTTACCATAATGACTGTTTTATAGAGCATGGGCCACTTAGCTTCTTCATGGTTCAAGCCTCAATAGATGCCCAGAAGCCTCCGAGCAAGCTGTAGATCGGCTACATAGCTGTGGTAGCATAACTTTCAAAGCTCAATAACACCACTGTGAGCTAGTGCCCACCTAAACCTCACTGACCCCATTTACTGGGTTGTTAGTGCCATGCCACTACGCTTTACTCAAAAGCAAACTCCACCAATGACTCAATTAGTATCCCACCTTAAGGGCTAGTGCATCAACATGTTACATGTTAAACCGCAATAATAATTTTACATGCCGATCATCAAATCTGGTTATCTGTGAAATTATATGAGTCTAAGAATTTCTAATTGTGTGAGCCATTCCCATAACATTATAGTGGCTCACGCAACTACATAAAAATTCATTTTTGTTTGAATCATATTTGATTATTTTCTTAACATTCATTAATGTGGCATAAAACATCAGTTAATGTAACAATGTTTTGGAAACACCCGCACACAAAAAAGCCTTCAATTGGCTGAGCTTCCATTAAACAATGCCTATGAACAGTTTCGTTTGTGCTGAGATCAAACAGTTAAAAGCACTCTTGGAGAAGATCTTTACAAGTATTATTTACTCAGTGCAATTACATTGACGTATCACAAATATGCTAGAGAAGGACCATATATATCAAGTTCTCACTGTTTTTATCGACAGATGAATTAACTCGATAAAGCAGATAGTCATAAGCTCCCGTCTCTGCGTGATATGATTGCGGTCTATTATGCCAAAAAAGACACGTCAAGGTGCACTTATCACTTATTAGAGAGCTCAGAAGACTCGTTATCTCCAATTTCAAATCTTTAATGGATTTTATCATGTCTTGCCATGGTCGCTAATAATGTTTTGGCGCGGCCGTGACCTAACGAGCCGAGGTGGTTTCCGAACTCTGAATTCCCAAGTTAAGCCACGGAAGGCTCTACCACTGGAGCTACATGTGACTATATACAAGAGTTTGGACCAAATGTCTTTTGTGGTCACCGTCATGTATATAATATTCAGTTAGAGATTTATACAGTGTATATTAGGCACACAACGTTGAATAAATAGCAACCAATGATGGCCGGTAGGCTTTGGTTAAATTAAGAGCTCCTTTTTCCACAATCATCTTTCATTTTACTTCATTTAGGTTTTAGATTCACCAATGTTCAATTGGATTTATTAATCATGCGGAGAAGTGTATGATAACTCACTTGCCCTTTTCCTCTGTGTCTAGTCACAATAATTGGATATAGCAGACATCTTGCTAAATTTGGTTGGAGCAAAACTTGTTTGTGAAAGGAGGCTGGCGAGAAAAAGAAAATTTAATTTTTAGAAATTCAATAATTATATAGAAGTGTATGACCGATACCAATTTTATGTATCATTATATAGCTTACTCAAGAGAGAGAAACACACTCGCTATCTATAAGTCGTCAATGTAACCCTCTCGGATGTCTCTTAGTCTAAACTGCGTAAAATTCAATTATTTTGTTGTTTGCAGCAGCTCTCATATATAATGGTTCTGCGGCATCAAGGTATGAAATAGAGAAACATGAAATTCATCATGATATCCCATAGTTCATGGTTGACTGTCCTCTCATTATCTAGCTGGTCAGTGTATATATGTGTTAACGTCCGCCACATTCAAAATTTTTTTACTTTGTTAAAAAGAGACTGTCACCAACTTGTCTCGGCGAAGGTCTGCAAAATCTACACGACACAATTGCCATCCACATTTGAACATTTTGAACTTTGTATAGGTTGTAATAATTTGATAACCGTAAAATGAACGGTAAGTTATAACCCAATATTCTATAACAAATAACTCACTTTAAGGATAATGTGAATGCTAATAATAATTCTCAAGAGATGTTATGGTGAACTGATATTTCGTAACTATCTGATCCGGTTTACTCATTTGCAAACTATTAATCGCTAAGCTGGATTATATTATGTTTTGCAAATAGGCAACATTGTTCAAATCTCCGGTAAACTTGTAAATTATAACCAGTCATTTCTTATAATTAAAATTCCGACTATTTTGAAGTCCTAAACTTGAATCATATTATACTCGAAGCATGCTAGTGATCATAATAACAAAAATAAACATGTCAAAGTTCATTGTCGTAGGAATAGGAATTTTAGCTTTCAACTGAACGTCACAATAAGGAATCGATCATTTGTTCTTCAATCGGAACATCACACCGGCCTCTCCGGAAAAAGCGAGTGATGTTTTCCGATTGCATTTGTCTGTGACGTATTAGAAATTGTGAGTACGAAGTTTCAGTTAACAGTGATGAACCATAAAATTAGGATTTACACGGATATAAACCTGAAAAATTTGTAATAGAACAGATAGGGAGACCTGTGTGCAAAATTAATTGATTATTGTATGGTTAGTTAACATCTCACTCAACACAATTTAAAGGTAACATGTTCTCTCTTGAGTAGAGAATTAACATTGCCTATTTCCAACAAGGATGGGGGAAAATGTTTTACTAATCATGGGGATTTCTTGGAATAACATTGGGGACAATCAGTTTAATTTATACGACCGCAGTATTAGACGGAATCCTATGCAGGAGAATGTGTGAGAGCGGCCGATCTATGTTGTGAGTTTTT
Source organism: Ostrea lurida (assembly GCA_903981925.1). NCBI lineage: Eukaryota > Metazoa > Mollusca > Bivalvia > Ostreida > Ostreidae > Ostrea > Ostrea lurida. Next base: position 3,447 of record CAJDSM010039587.1, read on the forward strand.
GTTGTTGAATATGCGCATTGGGAAAGGGATAGTCTTTTTTTAGTGTTTCTGAATAAAGTGATTTCCTTTATCAATACCATATGTGTAAAAAGTTCAGGATTAAAAAGATTTTTAGGAAAAATCTATTAAAATATCAGTAACTTTATCAAAAATTAACTGTACAGAATCGCATTTTATTCTTGTTCAATCATATATTCAACGAAAATTATGAATTACTATTTAACGATAGATTTCTTTACCAAGTACTTTCCCAATCAGTGGTAGTTGAGATACGAGCAATGTCATAATGGCAAATTATCCAGATATTTAGATTTCTCCGCATAAATGAATAGATATAAATAACATAAGGATTTGTTGGTAATTTAGAAAATATGAGTTGACTCCTTGCCTACATAGTAATTTCTTTATGATTACTGAGGTAAAATGTTCTTATTGTAAAAATTTTAACCTGTAAATCAGATTTGCTAGATTTCATTGTATCGTCAAGTAATTCATGCAAATAACCATTAATCGCCTATGCGAGTCGTGATAGATGTATTTGATTTCTGCACTATTTGTTATATCTGACAAGTTCATAATCTGAAGCAATTATAATTTTTCTCTCATTTGACAACATCCTCACATGTGGTTCTTCATACAATTTTCAAACATGCAAATGAGAAATGTATTAGACATTTTTTTCCATGCCAATTTGCTTAATGCACAGTGTGTGCGGGATTTAGGATTTGAATGGAGAAGGGCGTGAGGAAATTAAAATCATAGAGGATAAAGAGTATGTTGGACGTTTCTGTGGTATTTCCTTTTGAAATAGCTGAGAATATTTTCTAAATAAATACCAACAAAAATATATAAATAATAAATAAAAAATATAAACAAAAACAAGCTGATGCCGATTTGATGTTTTATGCATCAAAATACTTCCTTGTAGTTAATTTTTGAAAATATTTTACAATACTCTGTGCTATAGCCTTGGTTTGGCAGGGGAAAATAGACCACATTCCACCACTTCTAGTTTTGCTTCTGTCTCATTAATTGATTAATTGATAATATGCAAAACAATAGCCAGTTATAGGGGAAAATGAATTTACTTCCAGCACTAGATAAGAAATACAAGATTTCAGCTTCTTCCACCGTCAACTTTCCCCGGGTTTTTTTTTTTTATAATATTGTTAGTGCAAATCGTGTCTCCGCGACATTATCTATCTCCTGGAGCAATTGTCGTGTGATAATTGCTCTATCCAACTTATTTCGAGTTCTCTTTGGTTCTGGCGTGATGTGTCCTAATTTATGGCAGAATTCGAGGTCACAAATAGCAGCGTTTTACCAAATCTACTGAGTCGTCCTATTGAATTATACAACCAATCTCGTGTCAAATTATTGGCCCTATCCTATTGGCAGGTATGGTTAATATTATTATTTATATACGTCCTTGCAGGACTTTTTGTTCTTCTACCAAACTCGATAAGGCCATTCTTTAATACCTACCGAATTTTAATCTACGAGTGAATTTATTTCTCACCGTTTCCTAGCTGATTTTCAAGAGAGATTAAGGATCACGAGCACATGGCTGTCCGGACAGGACTCACTCCTCCTTAGGCACCGGTCCCACCCTGCGGAGTGTTTCCTAGGGTCTGCAATTTGCGTACCCAATTTATTCTTTGATTTGTATCTTTTGTGGGTACTTTATCATTTTAGGAAGGACCTCCGATTCACTAATCATCTGCTTAATGCCTACAAATGTGTTCGTTATCTTTCGCCTTTCATTGTTAATTCGAACAAATTTTGTCTGCATCACTTTATTGTATATTTTGGTCTTGATTTTCCCCTCGCCCCGTTCTTTTTTAATTTATTTTGTTTGTCTTACTATCTTAATTGAATTCCAACCATGTATCTAAAGGTCGTGTCATCATAACGATTAGAAGTTCATTGGTATTCTTTAATCTGGACTCACGTTTCCCTCATCTGATGTAATTGGAATGGCAATAAGTTTGTTACCCTATGGCGAGTTCAAATATAGAAATATTTAGAGTTCCTCCCTGATTATATTTTATTTTCTACAGGGAACCGGTTACTATTTTCCCCCCGCCCCCCCCAGATGTGATTTAGTATTTTATTTTCTACAGGACCGGTTCACTTTAACCCCCTACAGATAGCCTGATTAGTTATTTTGTCATTACTTCAGACTACATAGGTGAACCTTGGCTACTTGAATCCTCCTCCTCCCTCCCCTCCTTCTGCTCCACCCTCCCTCAGATTGCTGTTGATAAATAGAGAAAGTGGGATACTAATTAGTATTGGACCGGTTACTACCCCCACCCCCACAGATTGCTGATTAGCATTTTATTTTCTACAGGACCGGTTACTACCCCCCACAGATTGCGCACAATGCCGACTGCTTGCCGTCTCTGCGGTCGACCATCATGCAGTGCAAGGCCCTGGCGGACATTTCTAACCGGATGTACCCCGCGCAGCACAGTCTTCCGGCCCCGCCACAAAGACAGCCCACGTTTTACTTCACTCAGGACTACACGTGCGCTATTGGGCTTCTCTCAATCGGGATGATCGTGGGATGCCCGGCCGCACCCACGGCCCTTTAGCGGGCTCAAAGTAGGGGAAATAAGTCATGGTTAGTATTCTATTTATTATTAAACATATCAAAATTGTAGTCCTCAACAAACCTAAGGGGACTGACATTTTCCAAACAAATACATTCGTTACTAGATTCATCAAAGTCACTGATTATATATGATGTTAATTACCTGTAATTTTTAATTACCTGTAATTCGCTAGGCATTGAGCGGATTCTTTCCCAGCAGAGCGGCCTCTCTCCCCAGTGTTCTATGAATTCCTGGAAGTTATCACGGACGGACCCTCCTCCTCATGAACTACCGGAAGGTAAAACACCAAAACAATTTGCTTTCTTTGCCTTCATAGAGAAGAAACCAGTACCTTTAGATTTTCCATTATCTTTCATGTTTTTTTAATTTTTTTTTTTTATTTTAGACCTCTGCATTTGCCCTACAGCGTTCGCTGGATATCACTATGGTGTGTTTTGCCGGAAGGAATCAATTCTGAGGGGTAGAAAGTTCGGACCTTTTAAAGGGAAAGTCGTCAACACCAGCGAAATCAAAACGTTCGATGACAACAGCTTTATGTGGGAGGTACAGTTGTGAATCAATCTGACAGCAAATGTTTTCATTCTGAATATAGACAAACTGTACATTCATATATAAAATGAATAATTATGACGAAATGCGATTATGAAAAACCATTATACTAGGTAACGGTACATGTGAATCATTCAGTACGTAATAAGGCGTGTTTCCGTGGTCATTATGGGGTCGCCAATATTCTTTGATAATTCTATAACGCATGTTTTAAAAGCGCGTATTAATGCTATATTCTTGGATAATTCTGTATTAACGCGTAACGCAAATATTCCTACGCTGCTGGATGACGTCATACCCGCCCTATAAGAACATCAAAACCACACTTCAGAGTTTAATATTTATATCATGCCGGACTGTATGAGAAGATTTTTGGCTCTGAAAGTTAGACATATATACACCATCTTATTACTTCCAGGAAGAATGCGAATTCAACTATGCCACCATGGCAGTCACGTGATTTAAAATTCCACCCAGAATAAGCGCCTAATTAGACTGTTAAGTAAGAGACCTAGTTCTTTGTAATTTCCTCATTTTATCAACGAGATGTATATTTCAATCTAAAAACAATTTCCACGTACACGGAGTCATTTTCTGTATGGATGTCTTGGTCTTCCTTTATCAGAAAGTAGCGAGAAAGAGTACATACAGACGGAAAGACGGACATAGAAAAGAGAAAGGAGGAATGCTTTTTTGTGAGAAATTTATTACATAGATATGTCTTAATCTTATGAATGTTGCAGGTTATATCCGTACCATCCTCAAAAGTCTGTGTAGACCCAGGTAAACATTCTGTGGGCAGACAGCGGGAATCTAGCTATAAACAAAAGTGTATAATGATATACTCAAATCATAAATTATACACATTATGTAGAATAATCATTGCTTACATGGAATTCTTTTTTTTCCAGGAAAGTATTCAAATAATTTAACATTTGTACTACAATATTTAGCAAACATATACCGTATACCTATAACTAACCTTTATCCCACCATCTTAGATTCCGGTATATATTCCTATGCTTATATTACAACATACCAGTATTCCACACAGCGGGTGACTATACCGTGGGTATACACTGGAATGACTAAGCAGGTCTATAGAACTAGTCTTTAGATGAAATACTTACGCTTTTTTTGCAATGCTTGGATAATATTGGAGGGTATATATTTATATTCTTGAACGATTACTTTATGATTACTTCTTTCAGCTTGTGTATAAACATGACTTTTCCATACTAATGGTATTTTGGTTTGGACTTTTTAAACAAAAAATATATATATGTTTTTTGGGTTGTTTTTTTGTCCTTGATACCGTTGTTCATGTCTACATTGTCATGAAAATGACATTTTTGATGCATTAGTAAAACTAATACTATAGTGTGATTAAATGTACTAAAATTAAATTACTGTATCTATGGGCTTATGAACAAAAAATGAGATAAAATATTTAGGATATGCTCAGCGAGTTTTGCAACAGTTTCACCCACAATATCTTTAACTTATAAAATCCCTGTATCATACAATGTATCAGTTATGGAAAAGGAACTCGAGGGTTTCATTACTGTTTTATAGAGGCTGGTTTTGGTGAAGGCTTTTCTTTCTCGCTGTGTATTCCGTATAATAGTTTGATTTCCAGGAGTCAAGATTTTAAATTGCTATAAAATTTACAGACTGTCATTTTGTTTATCGCTTTTGAACATTTGGATTCATTAATTGTCTCGAAGATTCTCATGTAAAGCGCTGTAAGAGGCTTAACAAATTACGATTATATAACTTTAATTTATTTCGTGCCATTGGTATAAAATGTCCTGAATGATCTCATATCTTCAATATTTTGCACAAAGATTTGAACATTGTTGTTTTCCTTCGAGATTATTTTAGAAATTCGTGAACACGAGATAGATTTCGCTTTATATTCTATATCAAGTTTAAAACACTTAATCACCCTGTTTTATGTTTCTTATTACAGACAAGTGTAATCAATGCCCCCTCCCCTCCCCATTATTTTTAGAAACATTCAAAATATATTGAGGACCCCCCCCACCGCCCATTTTTGCTCACGTGAGCTTTTTTCTTTTGTCCATTGTCCGTCCGGACGTCTGTCTGTCTGTAAGCATTAACCATAACTACTGGGTCAATTTAAATCAAATTTGCCATAAAGCATCCTTGGATGAAGGGAGTTCAAGTTCAAAAAAGGGGCATTCATACTTGAAAGGGGAGAAAATCATGAAATCCAAAAATGGCGTAGGGGCATTTAAAAATCTTCTCAGAACACTGGCCAGACAAGTAAAAGTTCATGACAAAGTGGGACCGCAATAGGGATCAAAGTTTTACATGCAAATGTAAATGGGAAAATCTGTAAAAAAACCAAAACAAAAAAAAAACCTTCCTCTTAGAACCACAGGACCAAAAAAAGTTGAAATTTACATAAAAGCTTTCCGGCCCGTTATTGCAGATTTAAGTTTGTTAAAATCATGCCCGCCCCCCCCCCCCCCCCCCCCGTGGATACATGTTGGTTTGGATTTACATTAGGAGACAAAAATTTTACTACACAGAAAATCTTATTCTTTATTAAAAATCTTCTCAAGAACCACTGCGCTTGAAGAATGGGGATTTCCATGAAAGTTTCCTGACAGAGTAGATTCAAGTTTGTCCAGATCATGCCTCCGGGGTTGAGATTGGGCGATTATAGGGAATCGATCGAGGTATTACATGCTGATATATATAGGGAAATCTTCTCCATAAAACATTCAAACTTTATACATAACAATCTTTGGTTAAGGGAATTTAAATCTTGAAATGAAGGACCATTCCTCTTTCCAAGGGGAGATAATCACGAAAAGGCAAAAATAGGATGGGGACATTTAAAAAACTACACAGGAAAGCGTCCTAACATAGGAGAGATTCAAGTTTGTTAAAACAATGGTCCCTGAGGGTAAGATGGGGCCACAGTAGGGGATCGAAGTTGTACATGCAACTGTATAGGCCATAATAATGTACATGTGCAGGGAAAATCTTTAAACATTTTCTTCTCAAGAACCACTGGGCCAGAAGAGTTGTTACATAAAGTCCCCTGACTTAGAGTTTGTTCACATCATGGCCCCCGGGATTGGTGTGGGGCCATAATAGGGATCAAAGTTTTACATGCTGATATTTAGTACAATCTTCTCCAAAACCACTGGACTAATTTCAATCAAACTTGGTACACACCACCCTTGGGTGAAAAGGATTCAAGTTTGTTCAAACGAAGGACCAATCCCCTTTAAAAGGGAGATAATCACGGAAAGGCAAGACTATAGGATGGGGTTATTTAAAAATATTCCTCTCAAGAACCACTGGGCCAAAAAGTTGAAATTTACATGGAAGCTTGGTGCAAGATTATCATGCTTACCATTTCTTATCACTTTGATTTTTTAGTTACTAATACTAAAAACGTTTCAAGATTGTAAATAACAACCATGAGCTCATGAAATTGGAACACAGATAATTGTACTTGATAGTTTGTAGTATTTACTTGCTATTTTTGCAGATTTTCAAACACGGCAAACTAAGCCACTTTATTGATGGCCGCGGGGCAACAGGAAATTGGATGTCTTATGTGAACTGTGCGAGGTATTCCGGAGAGCAGAATCTGGTTGTCGCTCAAGACGGAGAAAGTATCTACTACGAAGTTTGCAAAGACATCCCGATGGGAGCTGAACTTTTGGTGTGGTACGGCGAGATGTATACGCAATTCATGGGAATTCCCGTCACACTGCAAGGCATTGACGAGTTCGGGAACTCCTCCGCGGAGCCGGAAAGTGAGTTTGTTATCTCTCTCAGGGATTCTTACAGGGCCAACGAAACAAGTTGAAATAGGAAATTAAAGATCAACCAAACAAGTTTAAAACAGGAAAATAAAGATCAACTAAACAAGTTCAAAACAGGAAAATAAAGATCAACTAAACAAGTTCAAAACAGGAAAATAAAGATCAACAAATTAAGTTGAAAACTAAAGTAGTAAACGGGAAAATAAACATGTACACCCATGGCAAGATTTGGTAAGATTTTGGTATCTGGATCTCAGTGCCTTTGGGTACTTGAGATGAAACTGAAAGTTTACAAAATACACAGAGTCGTTTTAAAACCGCTACTGCTGAGCGTGTGTTGATTTGCTGAATGTATTATAGTATCGACTTTAGATAAAATTTACTTTACTTTACACAAGCATCGGGCAGGTTACTATAGAACTAACCGCAAATCTGTATTGATATGACGTATTTCAGTATTTTATGTTTATCCATAACAAAGGGAACGTCGTCATTGCGGTGAAGATGAGATCAGGGAGATTATAGCTGGGTCTCGAGTTTGATTTCCATCTGGAATAATCCACCATTAATAGTCTAAGATTTAGGAAAGGACGGCCCAAGAGACTTGCGCCGTGCAATCCTCTTAACTTAGCGATTGTTTTATTGTTCAAATAAATGACGCCAAACCACGAGGAATCCCCCACTCAAAATGGCTGTCCAATTAAAGACGTAACAATGAGGGAAAATAAAAAGATTTGTTTGCTGCCTGCTTTACGACAATGTCTTTAAGGGACTGATAGACAAGCTTATCGGGCCATTAAATGGAATTAAAGCCGAGGACCTGACGTGCAGATTTTGGGATACGATGGGTTTTATACCAAACATGGCATTTATGGCTCTAAACACGTCTTATGATACTGTGACTAAACTTGATAGAGTTTACAACTATAAAGTTTTCGCTCAGAGCATCCAATGCACTTGTTCAAGACTCACGACACAATTTTTGACATTTTTGCCCTTACACTTTCAGATGCGGAAGGATATCAATGTGAGAGGTGTGGAAAGGTGTTCGCGTATAAATACTATAGAGACAAGCACCTGAAATATACAAAATGTGTTGACCAAGGAAATCGAAAGTTCCCGTGCCATTTATGTGCAAGGTATATTTTAATTTGAATAAAATGATACGAATGATGCTGAACTGTAACAACATAAGACACCAGAGACGCATTTTTTAAAAAATCACTTATTTAAATATATTGATGAATATTCCTCAATATTGATATCAACAATTCGAAATCATGATATTAAATATCCAAACACGTCAAAAAAAAAATAAAAAAAAATCAGAAATAGATATTGGTATTTCTTGTCAAATTGTTGATACAAAGATTTTAAGCATGACTTACTTTTCAAAAGTTTGGAGAAATATAATTGCAATTTTTTTTATTTAACTGTTGACAAAATAAGAATTCTGTGTTATTTCATGATATAACAATTTTGAATTACTGATATTGAGAGATATTAGGAGCTTCCGTTCTATACTAGTATTCAAGTTAATGATTCAAATTCTTGATATCGAAGTTCTGATAGCTTCAACATGAAGAATTAAAATATTTGATATCAAGAATTCGAATCATCGATACGAAATACTAATCATAGATACATGAAATTAAAAAAATAATGTCTTTCACAGAATTATTGATATAATGAATTCGAATTATTCAGATGAGACTCTTAGCTTCAAAGACAATGTAGTTTTGTGTGTGTGTGTGTGGGGGGGGGGGGGGTGTTGGTGTTGTTTTTGGTGTTTTTTTTTGGTTTGTTTTTTTTTTTTGGTTTTGATTTTTTTTTTTTTTTTTGTTTGTTGTTTGGTTTGTTTTTTTTTTTTGGTTTTGTTTTGTTTTGTTTTTTTGCTTGTTCAGAAACATATTTTTGAAACCAAACGATTCTGAAACATACATTTCTGAGGGAGTGTCTCACTGTACAAACTCGTCATTTACCCGCGGGCGCTTCGCATCGATCCCCCATCCTCTAAGGGGGTGCTTGTAGGAAAGTGCATACAGTTGAACTTCATTATCTCGAACCTCGATATCTTGAATACCATGGATAAGTCGAAGTGAGTTGGAAGTCCCAACTACATATTCTAACCTCAATATTTTGAATCCACAGATAGTCTGCAGTTTTTTCTCGGTCCCGTCGAGTTCGAAATAACGAAGTCTGATTGTATATATGAGATGCTTTGACACCGTATGAAAGAAGACTTCATGAACTTCAAAAATTGTCGTACATGCATTGCCCCTCTCTAAAGTTTCCAAAGTTTTACACACTGTATCATTGCCCCTCTCTAAAGTTTCCAAAGTTTTACACACTGTATCGAACATAACTGCTTGAGAAATTGTGGTCAAATTATAAATTCAATAAACATTTTAGTATTCATAATTTTTGGAAAACGAAAGTTTGCTTGTAGCAAGTGGTCTTAAATCAAAGTTAGTAAAAAAAAAATGTTCCTTAACGAAAAATCACTTCACGGGAACAATTGTAAAGTGCTTGATTTTTTTAGGCGAGTTAATTACGATATGGGTAATTTTTATGTGAGTTAATTACGATATGGGTAATTTGGTTTTCTGATTACAGATCTTTTGAGAAACGAGACCGTTTAAGGATACACATTCTCCATGTCCACGAGAAACACCGTCCTCACAAGTGTTCTGTCTGCGGGAAAAGCTTCAGTCAAAGTTCCAGTCTCAACAAGCACATGAGGGTGAGCCACTGTTTCAGACATATTCATCTAATTCTATTTTTTTTAAAAATGGTTACAATAACAGTCAATTAAGAGTACCGTATCGTCATAATGGCTGATTTAATTTTGGAACTTGAATGAAAATATAGAGACTAGCAATGCATGGATATTCTTTTTAAATTTAATGGCCTATAGCTGGGTAGATTAGTAAGTCCTTGTGTTTGAATCGAGCGGAGGTTTTATTAGTTAAATTCATCTAATTATTTTTTAAGATGTCCTTTCTTACTAAAACTGCATTTTTTACTAAATAAGTTTTGAAATTTTTCAGTATCAAAATATCAAAATATTATTCCCATCCCTTCAGATTTCCTGATGTTTTATCCTCTTTTGTATTATTTATAACTATGCCTTCATGAAGATACATAACACTGCAATTGAGTTGATGTCATTTATTCAATGAAATAAATGACGAAGTTTTTAAAAAGTAGCATGGAATCACTGAATTGAAGATTTTCATGAACAGGTCCATAGCGGAGAACGCCCCTACAAGTGTGTTTACTGCAGCAAGTCCTTCACAGCCTCCAGCATTCTCAGGACGCATATTCGACAACACTCGGGGGAGAGGCCTTTCAAGGTAAAAAAAAAAAAAAAAAAGAGTGCTCGAAAAGTTAACTTAGCATATTGATAATAATCAATATTTGGCTGTGCAAGCAGTGGGATATTCTTGCTGTATGTCTAATGAAATTTTGATTTTCAAAAAATAGAAATATTTTCTTTCTTCTTTTAGTGTAAATTCTGTGGGAAAGCTTTCGCGTCACATGCAGCACATGACAGTCACGTGAGACGGACGCACGTGAAAGAAAAGAATTTCCCTTGTAAATATTGCGGAGCCGAATTTAACCAGCAACATGAGCTAAAGATGCATTACAGAAGCCACCACAATGGAGCACGTGAGTGAGACATTAATAGAAATTAATTATGATTATTAATTATGATTTTGAGGGGGAGGGGGGGGTGATGGTCTACAAATGCTAAACCCTTAATTACACGAAAACAATCAAAGACACCAGTTTGTCCAGCAAATATGAGACACCAGGTAATTGTAAAGACCTCAATTACATGTTCCCCCAATTTAAACAAGAATTTATCATTTAAAGATATTGCCATCTTCGTTATGGTCAAATATGATTCAATGAATATTTACTAAAACTGTTTTCCTTATTCCAGCCTCCAATGTGACGTCATGGCCCGCCATAGATACGCCGATCGCTGTTCCTCCCGGGGTTCCTCCACACTTGCCCATCTAGAGCCTCATTTATCCAACTAGAGCCCCCTTCTACGTTCCTCTTTCTTTTCTAGGCTGTGAACTATATTATAGAAATTACTATGTACAGAAAAGAGTTTGTTATATACATTGAATTATGTGATTTTTTTTTTTTTTTGGATTTTTTTTAACTGTAAATATGAATACATTTTTTTCTTGAACTGTGTTTTTTTTTATTATTTAAAAAGATCTGAAAATTAATTGGGAATTCATATAACAAACATTCTATTTAAATGGTAAAGATCAAAATTAAATTTAAATACATATGTACATGCATATATAAAATGAAAACAATTTGCAGTATGGAATACCTTAGAAAGAATAATCTTACTGAGGCCAGGCTACCGGGTCCGGAGGACATCTATCATTTTAACGATAGAACATTCTATCTAGGAATATCTATACTCTTGATTTCTCAATGAAGTAAAAAACATTGGGGGAAAATATAGGGAGGGGCTTTGAACATCATAGAAAATGTGCATAATCCTGATTTTTAAAGGAATTCTACAACTATAACCACGTGACTAACGACATTATTTGAAATTTAGATATGTATTCGTTTCTTTCTATTTGTAGCTGATACAAAAAGGCGAAGTTAACATTGTGTCAAACGTAATCATAATCCGAAAAAACATATACAAAATTGAGTGTAGGGCAACACGGACCTCCGACGAAAGCGAAGGTAGGATCAGGTGCCATGGAGGAGTAAGCATCCTCTGCTGACCGGTCACACCCGCCGTGAGCCCTTAGTCGAAATAAAGTAAACGGGATTACCCGTAGTCAAATCTAGTAGGAAAATGACAGTCTAACAAAGGGTATGAAACAAATCAGTCAACATATGACTTGGTGATAATTTATAATCGCAAACAAGGTCATTATAGCGACCGTAGAATTTGCGACATGATGACTTTAAACGAGATTCGTTATAACCCTGCAGCATCAACTTTTTTGTTAGATATTGTAGTCTTGAAAAGTATCCTGGAATCGACGTTCTATCAGTTACGTAAAGTGACGAGAGGTGGTTCATACAAAATTGAAACTAAATAACGAAAACATTTCTAATTGTAATGAGTTGGAAATATAAAATACTCAGGTCATAGACAATGGGAGACATGTCTACCTCTGGTATCTTCCATGTCGATTAATTTTGTATTTTGTATAGGATTTGAGAGAATGATCACTGTCGTTTTAAACGGATGATTGCTGCATGGAGTGGCTTCCATTAGAAAACTCCATTTTGTCCGTTATTGTATCTTATTTGATCCCTGCATTGAAGCGACAATAGGAAGGTTAACCGCCTGATCTTAATCGTCTGCTGACAAAATTCCTAACAGCGATTCTCTGACATGACAATTTATAGTTAATTTCTTATCTGTGACGTGAGTCTCGTGAGATTTGATTTTATCCCCACCCAGAGATCCAGACGGATGCTAATGCTGTCACCATTCCTAGTCGTCGGTAAGTTATGGGGGCCCGGGGGTAGGCGGGTAACTCACGCGCTGTATTAGGCGGATTGAGATCGTTATCAGGGCATCTCTAATGTCTACGGTCGTACATCGATTGAACAAGGGACGAGGGTATCGCAATTAGAAAATTAATTGCATGGGGTTCTTAATTTGATAATTTACGATAGCATACCTTGAAAGGTACTACAGATGATTGGAATATATCAACACAGGCATGCAGCAGCCAGGTTCCATTGCGGTGAAATTTATTCATTTCATTAATATAATTTAGCATCCAAGTTCACCACTTCTGACAAAAAAGTTCATTTGTAGCGAGTGGCCTTGAGATTTCCAAACCTTTACTGTGCAATACTTTAAGGAGACGGCTCACTGTCCACAGCTGAGAATAACTTAATGTGCCTTTACTTTTTAAACACTGATTCACGATTTCCTTCAAAATGGGATTTTCACTTTTTCTGATTGAAAAGTACTGTCTATTGTTTTTATAAAGTTCACAAAACTAAGATTGTGCATTATGACAGAAGCTCATAACGAAGAGTTCATTATTTGTTGTGTAAACAAAGATCTACAAATGCAAAAAGGCGAAGTTAACACTATGTCAAACGTAATCATAATTTTAAAAAAACCATATGCAAAATCGAGTGTAGGGCAACACGGACCTCCGACAAAAGCGAAGGTAGGATCAGGTGTCATGGAGGAGTAAGCATCCTCTGCTGACCGGTCACACCCGCCGTGAGCCCTTAGTCGAAATAAAGTAAACGGGATTACCCGTACTCAAATCTAGTAGGAAACTGACATTCTCTTGCACAGAGTTGTCGGTCCTTTCTCTCCCTTACATCTCTGTCAACTCCCGTTTTACAAGATTTTTGTAAAACCATTGAAAGAATGGAAAAACACTAATTATGAGTGTTCATTTCTTTGTAAAATATCAAAAAAGAAAATCAAATAACTTATTTGTTATTTTTGGTCTTATAGTTTAATTTTAAACGTTTGTCATAGAGAACTATTTTGCGTTTAAACGTTTAAAAAAAAGTTATAAGCCAAAAATAACAAAACGTTATTTGATTATTTCCTTTTTTAATATTTTACAAAGTAAGGAACACTCACATAGTAGTGTTTTTCCTTTCTTTCAATGGTTTTACAAAAATCTTGTAAACGGGAGTTGACAGAGATGTAAGGGAGAGAAAGACCGACAACTCTGTGCAAGAGAATGGGAAAATGACAGTCTAACAAGGTATGAAACAATCAGTCAACATATGACTTAGATTAATTTGTAATCGCAAACAAGGTCATATGTATAGCGACCCGTAGAATTTGGCGAATATGATGACTTTAAACGAGATTCGTTATAACCCTGGCAGGCAACCCATCGTTACAGAACTTTTTTGAAGTATTCTTTAGGTTAAATATGCTATTTAAAATGAAAATATTATGACTGTTCAATATCATGATCATTCCATCAGGCTTTGTAAACTTACATAAAATGACTCGAGTCTTTGACTGTTCACATAACATAGATCTGGAATTAGAATATCGCTTATATCCTTGAAGTCAAAAAGTCCAAATCTTGGTTTTCAACTTCAAATAAGTTATGTTTTTTGTTTTTTTAAATATCTAAAAGGCAAAATACATTTTGTCCAAAAATCGTGAATCAGACCCTTTTTTTAAAAAAGCCAGGCGATCTCCAATTCTACTGAACATGTTCATAAAGCAGTGCACCTGAACTAGGTATAGGGCTCACGGCTGTGTCCGGTCAACAGGGGATGCTTACTCCTCTTGCGTGGGTACTTGATCCAACCTCTGGTGTGTTCAGGGGACTCTTGATTTAGCATTCTTTATGGGACTTATGAGATCTTTATTTTCACTTGATCATTAGTCTACTGTAGCCTGTGAAAATTGTGGTCTTTTACGGAAGCTAGTAGGAAAAAAAAATTACATTTCAAATTATCTCAAAATTACGTTAGAGGCCTTATTATCTCGTAACTAGGAGAAAAGATATCATAATCACCGCTAAATTACAAGAAAAGATCTGATAATTAAAAAAAGTCTTAATTTACTAAAAAAGCAGAGTTGCACAACTTATGGATAGTCTTGTAAGCGTTTGAAATGATAAACGGGAAAATGTGCGATGTGAATAATTTGATCGTAATTTGGGACAATCCTTTAATGATCAGTAGTATTTAAAATGAGAATCTACTCGACAAGGTACAATTATTTCCCTTAGAGAACTATGTTGTTTGGTCAGCAATCAGTGTGTGTGTATCGATGTACATACATATTGTCGTCCGGTACTAGTGGAATCGCAGGAGGCTTGAAAATTCTACCACATATTTGTTCTTAGCACCAAAACAAATGACCTATCCACAGCTAAAATTTCTTCACTGCGATACCTATACTAGTTACTAGTATCTTACCCCACCCACCATCACCACCAACCACCCACACTACCACCATTCCATCACCACCTACCACACTACCAGCACCACCCACCAACACTACCACTTCACCACACCACCCCACCACCTGATCACCACACCACGACACCCACCACGACACCGCTACCCACACACCAGTCACCACAACCACCACCAACTACCACCCATCACCACACCACCACACTATCACACCACACCCCACCCAACCGACCGACAGCACTGCAGCAGCATACCACCAACCACCACACGCCGGACCCGCACTGTCCCATACCACGACCTATAACACCCACCCCGCAGCATCACCCACCACCCACCACTTCACCGCCACCACCCACTGCACACCATCCCACCCCACCACCACACCACACTGCCAGCACCATCCACCACCACCATGCCACCACTCACACATCAAACCACATGCCACGACCATCAACCACCCCGTACCACCATTCATCCCACCCACTACCAACCACCACACCACACCACCACACACACCACCACACACTACCAGCACCCATCACCCACCGCCACCACACTACCACCATATCACCACCACCACCCACACTACCACCATCCACCACCACCACCACACTACCACCATCACCACACCACAACCCACCAGCTACATGCCAGCCACCATCACCACCACCACCACTACCACCTCACCTACACCACCACCACCACCACTACCAGCACCATGCCCACCCCGCCACCACACTACTACCACCATCACCACACCACCACCACCACCACACTACCCACCAATCACCACACCCCACACTACCACCATCACCACACCCCCACTACCCACCACCACCATCACAACCACCACCACCGCCACCACACTACCCACCACCACAAACTCCGCCGCCATTCACCACCACCATTTTTGCCGCAAGGCGGACCATCAATAATTTCAATGGATTATTCGTTCTCCGACGGACAGTATTTACCACGTGATGCAAAACATTACCATATTTCGGCGTATTTTTTCGTCGCGACACCGTGCGACTAGACGACACGTCGGTCGCGACATTGATATGTTACCGTGTTGAGTATGGGTTTATCATCATCGAAGACAATATGTGCCTGCAACAAGTGTCAATCAACGCCAGAATTACACGAGTATTGAACTCACTAGGCATTATGATCGTTTGATTTTATTACTAGTTTATATTCTCGTAAAAATTGCAAAAGTTTTAAGAACCAATAACGAGAAGAGAAGAGGAGAGCTTTTAATTTAGAAAGATATCGCGTGACCAATGTGAATGTATTTTCTCGAAATTACGAGATTTCGAGATAATCATCTCATAATTTCGAAATACTTGCCACATAATTTCGAAATAATTATTTCGTAATTACGAGAGTAAGAGATCCGAGGTCTATTCTCGTAACAACGAGTAATTACAAGAGAGTGTGAATTTATATATGTATTTAATTGCAGTGGTAAAAT
>CAJDSM010039590.1:0-12909 GCA_903981925.1 Ostrea lurida
GTCGCTTAGCTCATCACCTGGCTAATCCCCTTAAAGGCTGTTTTGATTATATGAAATTTGTGTGCTGAATGTTATTCTTTAACTTAAATTTTTTAAACTTAAAAAGAGAATGCTCATAATTAAATACTGCCCATAAAAATTCGGGCTGACAGAAAAACGTCTCCAAAACTACCGAATGTTTGTTTGTACAAATGAATCTAAGTTGGCCGTAAGTGTGATAAAGTTTGTTAATAAGGTGCAAATTAGATTACCCTTAGTATATGAAAAATGATAAAAATATTAAGATGGAAACATGGTATCACTTTGCATTTGTACAGACTACCGAAGGATGTGGCAAAACAAAAAATCGGAAATGTACATCAATTGTTGATTTCTTCAACAAAAACGTCCTCGTGTAGACGAAACTAATCAGAATTGTAATGGAACCAGGGCAGATGAAGTTCTGGATACACAGACCCCAAAACAAAAAACACCAAAGGGACAGAGAAAATCAGGGTTTGGTTCCAAATGGAAAAAGGATTCCCCTAGGTTGAACTTTCAATTGACGGTGCGTTTCTTGAAGTAATGTCAACATACATGTTTCTATAATATCTTTATCAAATATTCCATACACTTTAATTTCACATGTTCCGGCTTTTCAAGAATGTGATAAAAGCCAATCATCAATTGAGGGAAGAAAGATCATACAGGTGAGGATAATGGAAGAAGCAGCTGGACCAATGGCAAACACACTTCCTCATCTACAGCAGACTGTGAAAGGATTTTCAACATTAAACAGAGTGAAAACAAAACTGAGAAACAGACTCTGCAATAAGACACTTCAGTCCCTTCTCATGAAGTCAATGGAAGGTCCAAACACTCTTGACTTTTGACTAAATGTATAAGCCCTGTTGAGATTTGGAACAGAAGAAGAAGCTAGGAGACTTGTGGTTTAAAGACTTGTGATTTTATTTTTACATTGTGTTTCAGAAGTGTTAGTTGAAATGTATTATGTTTATGGGTAAAAGGTAAAAAAAAAATGCATTGTAATATGAAATGTTTTCCTTTGAAACAAGCAATAGGTACTGTGTGGGATGGTGGCATACTTATAATAGAAATAGACGTGTTGCGTCGCAAAGTGACATTCACGGTCAAGATGCAACATGCCTTAAAAATTTTCTGGGGAGACACATGCCGCCAATCAGGTATTCGACAGGTACAAAATTGGTTAATTACCATTATATTCACCCCCACTAATTATCGCCAATTACCCTTTAACAACAGCAAGATTTAAGTGAACAAGTTTAAGCAATTATCCTTCGTTAGGCTTGGAGTAGATCATAAGTTATGTAATTTATACTTATTTGAGTTCAAATCTAGCCGACATCAGGGTTTAGCGAACAAACACACTGAAATCATATTACCTCAATTTAAGTGCGCATGTATGATTTCTCATGATAGCTGTACACCCCCGCACGCGCCCCTACCCCGATATAATGCCACCCCCGTTATAATGCCAAATTCGCCGAGGTACAAATGTTGGCGTTATAATGGGAGACTACTGTACATATTGCAGCATTAATATCACAATGCCCATCTTCTGTAAAATCAGTTGAAGTGTATTACAGTAATGATTTTTTCTTACCTTAAATATTGCTGATGCACAATGCATTTGCAGTTCATCATTTTGACTTTTAAGGTTCTTCACAAGATCCTCAATCATTCCTTCTGTTCTGATGGCTAGTCTGTAGCTGGGCTACAATTTAAACACAATTTCAATTTGATCACTAATTTAGATTTTTCTTGATTCAAAATATCTTTTAAAGTAATTAATTATTTAACAAGGCAGAATTTTATCACATTCATCATCAAAACTACAAACTCGAGTCCAAATACCTCAGAAGCACATTCCTGAAGAGTTCCCACAACTGGAATGAGCATGTTTTCATTGGGAGATTTCAGAAGTTTGGCCAGGAGGGGAATAGCACCAGCCTTCCTCATGGCTTCCTTGTTTTTCTTGCTTTTGCTGCAGCTCCACAGAGCTAGGGCTCCACTGCGGGCCACTTCAGCATCCTTATCAGCCTCGGGATTCGTGGCCGATACAATGGGACAGTCGAGAAGACCAACCTAGTACGATGAGGTAATGTCACGTTTTCAAAAATTAAGTCACATATTGTTGTTTTAGAATAATCAAACTTGACACCTTAATGGATGTGATTTCACATATTATGGAAATTTTATCTATAAGTTTGATGAGACATGAAATGATTAATTTAGTCTTACCAGTTTTCTGATGCCGCCATGTTGCCTAACAGTTCGTCTAGCTCTTCTGAACTTGGCCACATTGGCGATGGTTTCTGCAGCTAGACATTTGAGATCCTTGTCAGGGTCACGCAAGATCTTGACCATGGTCTGCAGTCCCCCCAAGTCAGCAATGGCTCGACGAATCTGAGTATTTCTAGAGATTTCTTTCAAGATTTTAAGTGACCCAATCTGGAAATGGAAAAAAGTACAGATTTTCTTAGTAATTGCTGTTTTTAAAATTATATTTCGCTGTAAAATTTAGCCAATATCAAAATGTTAGATATGTAAAATCTTTAAAAAAAAAAATGTAAAAACTTGGTTTTCATGCAAGTTGCATTGTATCATGCCACATTTCAAGTTCCTAAAGAATACCTTGCATTTAACTTCCTCTGTGTCCAACAAATTGATTAAGACTTCCAGACCTCCTACATCCCTGATAGCAAGCTGACAAGTTTCTTGAGCTAAATTAAAGTCTCTCATTGAACACAAAGCAATGATGGTTGCAGTTTGATTTCCACCCTGGAATAAAAGATATTTGTTGGGTTTTAGGGTTTCATAACTTCAAAACTCAATTAACATTCCTGTCTAAAAATTTACAAATTTTAAAACAAAACCAAACAAAAACAAACAACCCTATAATATATTTTTATTTCTGATATTGTGTTCTGAATTACATGCTATTTTTACTGTCAGAATGAAACATTATCGGTATAGTGTGAGAAATATTGCCAAAAGAAATAAATCTATATATCAGTTTTGAATTTTTTCAAGCCATTTGCAAGTGCCATTATTCATTCAGTGGTAATACATGTCTGGTCATTATATAGCTTTGTATATTGTTGCTATCATTTGTGGAACATTGAGCTAGTACAAATAAAAATTAATATGATTTTTGCTAATTACCTTGCTTCATGTTGCATATTTTATATACAGAGATATAACCTGTATGTTCTAACCTTGAGGTATTTGACAAGTTTCTGAATCTGCCAGTACTCTGATGGAAGGTCAGCGTTTGTCTCACTCCTCCTCTCTACTGCCTCCTCCTCCTCCTCACTCTCAGTGGAGCTCTCGCTGAACGAATCCTCAGCCTCTACAGGTGTCTTGGTCTTCATCCTGTCAAATTAAAAATATCCACACTGGTATCTGCACTGATGACTGAGCTGTACTGTTTACTGCACTGATGACTTAGCTAACTGTTTACTGCATGAGACTGAGCTGACTGTTTACTGCACTGATGACTGAGCTGACTGTTTACTGCCCTGATGAAGAGTAACTGTTTAAGACCAAACTAAATATTCAAAAAATAAGTTTTATTAAAAAAAAAAAAACCAATTACCTTGGTGAGGCCTTCTTCTTTTTCAATATTTTTGCATCTCGTTTATCTCTGTTGAAAAATGACAATCATTAAAGCAGACATAATTGTATATTTCTATAATTCTAAAACACTACATAACTCCTAAATGATAAGTCAATTATAGTTGAACCTTGTTATCTCAAACTCAACTGGACTGAGAAAAACCTTCGAGATATCCATGAATTTGAGATATCAAGGGTAAAAATACTAAGAAATTATGAATCACTTCGACATAGCCATGGTATTCGAGATATCAGTGTTTGAGATACCAAAGTTCAACTGTATAATGAAGATCAATTCAAACCTCATTTGGATAAACTTGGTACAGAATTGAGCTTACGGTTCTTGGTATTCCTCCATTCCTAGAGCTTTCCATTTGAGGGAAGGTTCCAGTTTCTTCTTTTTCTGTGCCTTTTGTTTCTGTCCCTTGTCTTTGGAGTCCTCCTCTGTCTTCTGCTTGTATCTGTCTGGACGGTAGCCAGCTGTGCTCTCGCCATCATCCTCTTCCTCCTCCACTCGCTTGGCATCCATGTAATCATCCTTTTCCTGGACTTTGAGCTGGAATTCCTACATAATCAAAATTATTTTGTTATTACAAATCTATTTTACTCTTTTGACACCTTTTTTTTTCAGATGACAACTCTTTGGATTTGGTGATTATTGCCCTCCTCTGCTTGTGATAATTAAGGATGCATTGTACATATATGTACATCATGGAATCACAGATGGACCAAGGATAGATTATTCACAGATCTATTTGCAGAAATATATGAAATAGTGGTGATTTTGCATTGATATAAATATTGTCTTCTCCTATACTCAACTAAAGTAAAAACATAAAAGAATCCCACAGACAGTTATGTTACCAACGGACATTTCTCTCACTCAGTAAATTAGGTATTCAATCAGGGGTACATGCATGGTGACATATATGGATTTTTTATAACTACACCAATATCAATTTATTTTACAATTCATAAAGCAACTTTGATTGAAAATACCCAATCTTCAAAAATACAATAATGCAAAGAAACAACTGACCCACTGATATCTCAAGTTAACTGTTATTCAAACCAATAGATGTGTTGTTTTTTAAGTTGATTGTAAAATAAATCATTGATGTCTGACTAGTTAACTTTATAGCAGCTATAACTGCATTAAAATTCAATCATGAATGTAGGAATTTACAAAAATTGATTTGAGTAAAAGTTCTGAAATTCTGCCCATGCATTTTGATCATGAAGCAAATATTTTTAAAATGCTCGAAAAATTAATTCATCTATTTTGTACAGTTCTTACCTGTTTGTCGATCATCTCTGTAAAATGAGGACTCTTGTCTTTGAGCAATGTAACTAGTTCTCTGTAGGCATCCCCTTCCTTCTCATAGTTCATGTCCCCGCGATTGTCTGGGCCCTTAATTAAAGAAACCAACATCCTTAAACTCTTCATTGGAACCTGCATTGCCATTTTGTCACCTCAAGTCTTGAATTTCTATTTCAGTGATTCATAAAGAAAATAGTTCAAATCCTTCCTCTCTGAACAGGGATTTTTAAAAATCTCAGACTGAATGCAAGATGCTAAATCTCTACCTTTATATATTAGTGTCCAATTCAGAAAGCGTCCCAAAATTGGCCAAACAGATGCTTTGCATCATTATTTATTAATTTCTAATTAGGGGTCTTTATGCATATGATTTACTGTTTTGCATAGCAATTTTATGTATATATTGATCAAAGCCATGACAATTCAAGGCCAGTGAGATTGCAGGTGGCAATATCAGATGCAATAATGCTATGGATTAAATGAATCAATCTTTCATGAAACACTTGCTTAGGGATTCTAAAACAAATGACTGCAAGTTAAATGTATTGCTTATTGACATAATATGTCAAGGTAACCTCAAAACACTTAAACAAGACAAAAAGGAAATTCCAACATCATTAAAAACATCTTAATAGTCTTTTGGAAAAAGACACAAAATCAATACACTACAAGGTACATTAGTCACTTTAAATTAGGAAGAAGTGTAACATTCAGGAATTAATTTTCAGCATGTGTTCTACAGTTTTAGTGATTTAGAATATTGACAGACAGAAAATGGCCTTAAGGATTTTCGAAACTGGACAATGCATGTAAGATTTAAATATTTTTAAAATACATGTATTTTATTTAATAATGAATTTTTAACCAATATGGAATAAGAGTTATGGCTCTTTGAACAGAAAAATGTTCTTACTTTATTCATGTAGTAACCACTTGTGTTGGCGGTGATGTACAGCATGTTGCCATCAAATGGTCGAACTTCAATATAGGCAATGTCCCCATGCAACTGACGCTGTGGAGGAGCACGGCAGCCATTTTTAAACACATAGCCATCACCTGTTTGAAAAAGAATTACATTTATGTAAGGCAAAGTTATAAAATGCTAGTGTTGATGGCATCTAATAAAATTAAAAACAATGACAAATGTGATATATAATTGTTTAATTGACATGCTCCCACACCTTTAAAAATTGAACTGACGAGCATGATATACATATAATGAAGTGAAAGGCTGACATACTGTAAAATATGTGATTACCATGACTATGTTGAAGTGATTCAGAAGTCTCAACTGCTAATTCTTTAAGTTTTTACCCTCAATATCTCAAATCCATGGATATCTCCAAAAAAAAATTCTCTCCCATTGAGTTCGAGATAATGAGGTTTAACTGTTCTTTCAAGATGCAAAAATTTTGATTGAAAAAGTTCTTTTGATATCAATTTGAAACCTGTATTTCAGGGGAAATACTCTGTTTACTACATGTGTGAAAAGTTAGGTGATCTTGACATTTGCCTGTTAAAACAGAGTAAAGTTTTAAAGGAGGGCCCATTAATGTACATGTAGCTATATACATCTGCCCAGACTGTTTTTCATTTAATCTTTATGTTCATTATTTTATTTGTGTATCTGCTTGTTTGATACTGGATTACACAGAAAACTATGAATATATATTTCAGTAAGATACGTGTACATCTCATAACTTGATTACGGTAAATTACAGCTCCTTTATTTGCAGTTGGATTCTTAGTTAAGACACTCTTGCAGAAATATCTTTGCAAAATGCTAGCGTAAGTGAATTGTCTGTGAGTCCCCATTTCATTAGTATTTGTGTAACTGCATGCGCTTGCCATGATGACCTCAAATCAAGTCAAAAATCTGCACAAAGATGCTTGAACGTTTATATTCTCAAAAAGACTTTAATAGTGTCCTATACATTCCAAATACCGTATAAGTAGAAATTTTAGCGAGGATTTAATTTTGGCATTATTAGCGAGGACTTTGAGATCGCTAAAATTAGATATCGCTAACAATTCATTCCAAATAATTGGTAGGGCTTATCAAAGTAATAAATTATAAAATCGCTAAAATTATTTACCGCTAAAATAAAATACCACTTTTTATGGAGAAAACGCTAAATTTGCGTCTCGCTAAAAATTCTACTTATACGGTAGTTAAAAAGTCCTTGAAAATTTTAGTTAAAGGCATATTGTCTAACAAAATCTTCAATATTTTTATTTCACTTAGAAATGCATTGAATCGTAAGATTATGATGATATTAAATTAAATATTTTGTTACCAATATGATTATTTACTGTTATTCTTACTCCAAACTAATAAAATACAGTTTCGTTGAATTCTTGTCGGGAAGACAAAAATTCGATTTAGCCCCGCCTTTATTCATATGACCCTAGTTTGAACTCGTTCGGAAAGCTATTCGCGCGCTGTTCACACACAGTTACCAAGGGGCCTCAACGACAAAAAATTCTCAAAATGACTAACAGCACAATGAAAATTCAATTTTCAAGTACATATAAACTAGAAAGTTAAAAAAAAATAATACAGCAGTTCATAGAATATATCTAAGTAATATAATGTGTATTTTTTTCTTCAACTGTTAACCTTGCTGTGCCTATAGCATTGTGACGTCGTCTTCTGACGTTATCGGAAACGTCATCAGAATCTTGGTATTCGTATAATTAATCAGATTCTCTGGGCAGACAAACTTCACAATACGACAATTATATCTTTTTTTTTTTTACAATTTACCATTTTTTACTCCTTTTTAATCTTTTAACGTCAATACGCATTAGTTTCTGCTGATCAAAAAAATACAAATGTGTTAGCAATATGCCTTTAAAGATTTTTAGCTGTAACATTATATATCCCAAGTCTAGAAATATTAAAGCTCTACAGTAGTGCTAGCACCCTCACTCTTGACTGCTTGTAGCCTAAGTATGACAAAAACCTGATTCATAAAGCTAATCATTTCTATTCTACAATAGTTTGACAAATTAAACCAGAATCACATGGAATGAAGACCTTGATCATAACACAACAATTGCGCTGCATTCTTTGTTTTATGATTTGCTGCTAAATTTGCTTCCCTATCCCATGGTATTATATCCCAAAAGTCGCATAAATTGATGCTGGTCCCTGAAGTCAACAAATTGTCTCTCATCTCCCAAATTAAATGATTAAAGTCAATAACCTAACAATGTGGTGTTAAATTCTTATCCCAAGCATGACTGAGTTTCTTGTACCTTTAGTCAACAAGAGATACTCAAGGTAGGGTGCTATCCTCTTGCAATGAGTGTCTACAAGCTTTTCGTGACCTTGATCTCTTGGCCCCCTAATTCAATAACATTCTTCCTCTTTTGATAACAGAGCTACACGTGAAGTATAAAATCAATCAAACAGAAAATGTACGTAGCCTACGGAGTGTCTACAACCTCTGAGTGTTCCGCACACAATAACCCTCGTGCACGCGAACGGTCCTATTATCATATACATTGTGAGGGGATAATAAGTAGAGTTTCTTACCCCTGTCATAGTGATATTGTAAGTTTTAGTTTCATACCATCAAAGTCAATAAGAAGTGTTTCTAAACCCAGAAATCATTAATTTTCTGACCTTCAGTAGTCAACAATGGTGGTTTAATTGTGCTGCTGATATCATACATATTATACCTATTCCTTTGGTAAGTACATAGTGTATCTTGTCTGTGATACCAAAGAGTTTTTAATTAGCCTCTTCATTCAGTTAGTCATGTCTTTTAGCTCTGACAGCAGTAAGTTGAGTACAGAGGAATCAATTGTTTTGAGGGGGGGGTGGGGGCCGGGCTTACAATTTTGATAGATACCCCTACCATGGCAAATTTGGAAACATAATGAAATACACAAAATATTTAATGTTTTAATGTACAGAAACTATATACAGGTATATACAAAATTACAACCAAATAAATAGTAAAATAATCTGAACAATCCATGAAAATCAAATCCCACAAATTTAAACAATTCCACATCTTTCTTACCCCAGAAGTCAATGAGCTCTAAGACATGCTTTCTCTCATCATCTCCTGAAAGGTCCTGTAGGATGGTAACCTCTCCATCTACCATCACAGGGCTCAGACGAACATCTCTGAAAAAGAAAAAAATATGCTCTTACTGGTTAAATTTGCTTTATGTACACTGTAACAAAATGTATTTGAACAAGAGCTCTCAAAGCAGAACATCTCACAATTTTTCCATGAAATCATGTAGGGATTTTTTTTTATCTCTTTAGTTTAATCAAGCAACAGCTTTTCTATGAAGTCCTGTAGTGACCTTGACCTTGAGACCCCAAATTCAACAGAGTTCTTCCTATCTCGAAATCATTATTGAGCACAAAATATGGCCTGTAGTTGTATCTACAAGATTTGTACAAGCTTGAATCTTTATCATGTCAGGAAGCTTCCATATCATTTTATGCTTTCTGGCTCAATGGTTCTTGAAAAAGATCTTTAAATGACCCCAAACTAGTTTTTGCCTTTTCTTGATTATCTCCCCTTGAAAGAGAAGATGGTCCTTATTTAAACATCGCCCAGGGATAATCAGTGCCAAGTTTGAATTCAGTTTTCTTACTTGAAAATATTTACAATGAATAAAGCACAATGACGTCAATTACAGTCTTATAATTAACACACTAATGAAATGAATACAGTTCACATGGAATCAACAGTGAGTTTTTGCATGTAGTCCCCATTTTAAAATTATATGAGCAATAGCACCTGTTTAACTTGGTGGATATTGATGCTAATTATGGTTTTGAAATGATAAGGGGACAATTAGCGATTTGTATTTAGTACATGTCTGGAAGAAAATGTAATTAAATCCAACATGAATTTTTATTTTCAGAATATGTTTATTTCAATGTTAGAAATCTTTGTCTGTTATTCCTCGTCCATGTATAGATAACATATTTCGCCTGCAATACTGTCGTGGTGACCATTGTATTCCTTATGAGTAGATGTACCGCACTTTATACTTAAAAAATATACAAGTGCAAATAAAAAAGTTCTAAGCAATTAAAAATGATTACTATTAAAACAGTACTGTTCAGGTGGAATATATATGCTAGCTCTACACCAGATCAAATGTGGATGAAAAATAGAGGATATGTTAAGCAATATTTTGAAATTAAAAACTTCTAAATTCACTCTATTTCGTCAAAAATGGCAGTTTCAGTAGAAATTAAGTAAATTTGAAAAAATTTAGAACCCCTGCTGGAATTGAACCCGTGATCTACTGTTCAGTAGCCAATATGTGCTAACCTAATGAGCCACTCAGCTATTATAGGCATTTAAATTTGAAATGAATTGACAAATAACCCTGATATTGATATTTTCATCCATATTTCAAAAGGAAGTCGGCCATTATGATGGTGTAGAGTGCTACATGTACCATAAGGATGACATGAAACTAGTACACACTAACTTAAAGGCATATTGTCTAACAAAGTCTCAATTGCAACAGTCTTCAATATTTTTTATTCACTTAGAATGCATTGAATCGTAAGATTATTGATAATTTGAAATAATTTTGTTACCAATATGCTTTTTACTGTATTCTTAGTCCAAACTAGTAAAATATTGTTTGTTGAATTCTTGTGCAGGATGATATAAAATGTTGGCCCGCCTTTATTCATAAGACCCTAGTTTGAACTCGTTCGGAAGCTATTCGCGCGTGCTCATTACACAGTTACCAAGGGGCTCAACGACAAAAATTCTCAAAATGACTAACAGCACAATGAAAAATTCAAGTTTTTCAAAGTAATATAAACTAGGAAGTTAAAAAAAAAAATACCAGCAGTTCATAGAATATATCTAAGTAGGCCTAATAGAATTGGTATTTTTCTTCAATTGTTAACCTTGCTGTGCTACAGCATTATGACGTCATCTTCTGATGTTGTCGACAGTTATCAGAAACGGATCAGAATCTGGTATATTCGTATACAGTCTAACCTCGTTATCTCGAACTCGGTGGACCGAGAAAAAGTTCGACATTACGGGTTGAGATATCGAAGTTAACTTCATTATCACTTTGTTTGAATTCACCTCTACTATCGCTTTGGGCCAAACGTACACATTTCAGTTTATGACATTTTTCAGTCATGTGAAAGCGTGTTGCGTGGGACCATATTTCTTGGCGATGTCAGCTTTTGATAGTTCACTTTCTTTACATCAATTACTGCTTGAAATTTAGTTTCTATGGTATGAACTTTCAATTTCCGTTTAACACCTCCAGATATCCAACTATCCCCCTGGGTTTCAGACCGAGACTTCATGGTCTTCATTGGATTGCTTACTGGTTCGTCTTGAGACATGGTGTGAATTAAGTGGTGATAAAAATATCGTACCCCTTACCCCCTTATATACGGAAACATATCTTTTTTAATTGTTGAATACTTGACCAAGGTTTTTACTTTGAAGTTGTACTGTTTTTATTCAAGTAGAGTTGAGTTTGTAGATGGATTTATAAACACACTTACCAAAGCCGGGCTGTGAATATGTTTACGTAAGGTCTTCTAATGCATGCGCCCGAGCAGGTGTATACCAAGCTGTATTAATTAACGTCTCATCGATTAGAGAGCTACATGTACTCAACAGATCATGCATATGTTCAGCAGACAGGAAAATTAGTCTGAGTTCGACATAACCAGGTAAAATTTGTATTTGGGCTAATAATACTTCGAGATAACACGGAGTATTTGAGATTACCGTGTTCGAGATATCCGAGGTTTTTTAAATCATTTACATAGTAAATACGGCTGGGACTGCCAACTCAATTGACATATCCGGAGTGTTCGCATATCGAGTGAGATACCGAGAGTAACCTTAATTATCAGATTCTCTGGCAGAACAAACTT
Source organism: Ostrea lurida (assembly GCA_903981925.1). Taxonomy (NCBI): domain Eukaryota; kingdom Metazoa; phylum Mollusca; class Bivalvia; order Ostreida; family Ostreidae; genus Ostrea; species Ostrea lurida. The sequence continues at coordinate 11,868 of CAJDSM010039590.1, forward strand.
CACGAAAACGACAATTATATCATTTTAATTTTTACAATTTACCATTTTTTACTCTTTTTTAATCTTTTTAACGTCAATACGCATTAGTTTCTGCTGATGAATATGTTAGATAATATGCCTTTAACAAAGTGCAAAAAAATATACAGATGACTCTGATATATTCTGAAGGAAATCCCGTTTGTGTAGCATTTAAATGTCATTTTTAGCTGCCCTTAGATTCACAAGCCTAGCTTTTTCAGGGATACAACAGCTGGCCACATATTACCACACCATGAACTTGTTTTTTTACAATAGATTCCAATTTTACGTTCCCATGTGGCTGATTTTTCCGTTTCAACTGAGGGTGGTGATTAAATATTGTTTGTCTATACTTATTTGTAGAAGATTAAGGAAATACCATCTGATGCGCAATTGAACATGGGCATCAACGTAATGTTCTACTTGGCTTTGCAAATTTTATCACAAACGGAATACCATAAAAATAACGTTAAACATTCGAATTAGGTAGACTCTACATGACTTCCCTTTTGAAAACAGGATGACAATATCACTACCAGGGTTATATATCAATTCATTTCAAATTTAACATGCCTAGCTGAGTAGCTCAGTAAGTTAGCGCGTTGCCTTCTGAACTGTAGGTCGCGGTTCGATTCCAGCAGGGGTTTTAAATTTTTTTCAATTTGATTTCTACTAAAACTGCATTTTTTTGAATGATTGAGTAAATTTGAATCTTTTTATTTTCAATATTGTTTAACATATCCTCTATTTTCTCCATGTAAATTCTTGGTGTAGCATTCCACCTTAATGACCACGCACATAAAAGTCGCGATCTATAGCTGTTTTGAATAGGTGTTAACACCGGCATGCTTGATATATCGTGTGTATAAAATGGTATTGAAGCAAGTCAGGATTGTGGATAAGCAACATTGGTTACGCAAACTGCATAAATTGTATTTTGAATTTTGTTTCAAGTTATGTCTACAGTTATAGCATAGTCATGAGGATGATTAAAAGGTTCTCACCTAGCGGTGTTGCTATGGTT
>CAJDSM010039591.1:0-22136 GCA_903981925.1 Ostrea lurida
GTCAGCCACTGAGGAGTCTGACCTGGTCTGATTTTATTACATTAACTGNACATGTAGTACTGACCTGGTCTGACTTTATTTCATAAACTACAAGTAGTTTTACTGACCTGGTCTGATACTTTATTACATAACTAAAGTAATGTAGTACTGACCTGGTCTGACTTTATTACATTAACTACAATAGTACTGAACCTGGTCTGACTTTATTAAATTAACTACAAGTATACTGACCTGGTCTGACTTTTTTATTCAATAACTACATTTAGTACTGACCTGGTCTGACTTTATTTACATTACTACAAGTTAGTACTGACCTGGTCTGACTTTATTACAATAACTAACAAGTAGTACTACCTGGTCTACTTTATTACAATAAACTACATGTAATTAGTACTGACCTGGTCTGAACTTTATTACATTAACTACAAGTAGTACTTCATTTGTGATCGTGTATAAGTCTTTCCTTCCATTTTATAATTTGTATGAGCATTGCCTCTTGTAGACTTTTAACAACCCGGCAGATCTCCATCGACAATTAGTACCAAACCAAATAAGTAATGATGTAATTAGACAAAACATTGTTCAAGCTGCTTTGATTTCTAATAACAATTTGAATAATTAGTCACAGTAGTTGTGATTGGATGCTTTGACTGAAGACCAAGCTTCCATGAAAATGAGATCACTCCTAATTTGTGGACGATATAAGCAGGGACTTAAGCAGCTCTTGGCAGATTATACTTACTTGTTCCATAGTCTCATTACAAACACACGTAATTAACCGTGTCGGTCCTTAAAAAGAATCAAATTAAACATAGTGTGAAAGATGAAATGATAGAAAAGACATACGAACCCAAGCAATTCATATATATTGATTATGAGAGTAGTCATCTAATTCTTTTCTATCTTTTTCTCTCTTTTTTATTCCGACTACAATTAATGTTTTAAAGCAAACAAAAATGTTTTGATATCGTATTTCCTTTATCTGAAATATGATTGAAGAGGCTTTCATCGAGTCATTGGTAATTTTCTGATAAAACAGGCCGATATATGAATGACAAAATTATTAAATTTTGGCATATATGCTTGTGTATGCTCATCAAATCTAAAATTTTTACTTTATCGAAATATCAACTGTCTTTTAAGCTAGTTAATCGCCCTGATAATTTGTGTAAGTTCGTCGTTGTGAACGAGTTTAATAGATTTGATGAAGAATTTTCCCTAATTTTTATTATTCGTGGTTTTAAAAATCCTCACATGTGAGAGTAATTGAGACGAATGGCTAATTTCTATAGACACAGTGATGTTATGACCAAAAAATCTACCAATATGTCACTTGTAATTAGGCTTGATAACGAGAAAAAGCGCCTCTAAGGGTTCTTTTCAAGTGGAAGTTTATTTGAAGAATAATAATTTTTAAAAAATATACCACAGAAGATATGTTTCACTGTCGACAGTAGACAGAAAACGAAATATCAAACAGAATTAATTTCAAAAGATCGACATGCCGCGCAGGCCGGGGTAGTGACTCTCCAAACAGAATACTTTATTCGAGGGCTAAAGGAAAATTGTTTTTATTTTCTTAATAATTATGAGGACGGACTAATACCATTACAGTGGTAGACACAAAATCAGTTTATCTACAGACACATTAAATCAACATTCGGCCTTGTTTTCCTGCTGTTTTAGTAAAGCGGGACTCCTCGGCGCCACTTTACATGCTCGCATTAATCAGGCATGGCATAATTAGCCCCGCCCAAAAACAAAACGTTGACTCCACCTACATTCAAGTTTGTTTAAATATTTGTAGAAAACAAACACTTATGTGAACTGGATGAATACCATAGCTCCGCCTCCTTGATTAACATAGCCATTCATCATCTGTGTTTACACTCGACTGCTCGCGTAAGCAGATCGACTGACAAGCCAAATGCCTAGTAGACAGCCCAGTAAAATGGCAATGTAGGAAATTCAACGTATCTTTTTGTGTTATATACCGATAAAAATCATGTCATAATAGAATACGTTTTATAGTGGATGGGAAAGTAACATGGCGACAACAAGAACGAACAGTGGAGTGTCATACTACCAGGGCTAGCGAGAATGACGGGAGTGTAGCTGGGAGATTCCGCGTGTACCGTACGTGTAGACCGTACCCTGTGTGCTGGGATATATATTTAGTGCGCGCATGTAAACATTGAATAGTGTTCACAGTGTGGATGATACAGACGATGATTTCAATAGAAGCGGTACTGTTGCCCACGCTTGTCCTGTTCTCGTTGGTGATCAATATAAATGGTAGGTATCAGTGGCGGATCCAAAAAAGAAAAGATGATGTAGGACTGTGGTCAATGTATGAATACCACGGTGGTCACTATTGATGACCGTACTAAATTCACGATGTACAATGAGTGTGTTACGATTAAGCGACAATGTGTCTATTTCCTATAAAATTATATTGATGAGGGAGAAAATCAATCATATTATTCAAGTACATAAAAATGCGTGACACGAATTGTAGTATACTTGGTATGTTAAGTTGTTAATGTAAGCAGTTATGAAAAACCTGACAGTCCGTCGCTGGGGAAATCCTAAGACGACTTTCCTCTTCAACAGTCGATTAAATTTTTTGATCTCGGCATTTTAATTCTCATTTAAAAGAGATGCACCGATATGGTCGTAATCCGCCAAACTTCATAACGAGAGTTCAGTCGTGCTTTATCTAAAGCTTTTACCAAAAAGCTATAGAGAAAGTAAATGAAATTCTGTCTGTCGGTGAATTTGTTCTCTCTATCAACGGTGAAAAACACCTAAACAGATACTATTTACGCGTTCTCTCTCTCTCTCTCTCTCTCTCTCTCTCTCTCTCTCTCTCTCTCTCTCTCTCTCCAAATACAAACTGAAGTTTAATTAAGACCAGATGATAACGGTTATCGCATGATAACCCGATAACTTGACATTAAATAGCAATAAAAATTTGTTACCCATTAATATGCTTAGGCCCTATAGTTAATGATTTATTTCCCCATAGAGTTTACGTCATACAAGTAAGTGTCATTTCAATTCCACAATAAATAATAATGATAAAAAAGAGCGCATACAACGTCAAACTAAGAGTGTGGTGGGGGAATTAGAAATTAGACACTCCAAGTTATTAATAAACCGAGAAATATACAGCTTTCTCTAAACACCTAGAAGAATATGATTAAATTCGCCCGTAAACACAAGATCTCACGACACATTCTGCATGACGTCCATAAATCATATACCTTCACATAATCCTTAAATTAAAAAAGATACTATTTTTATATTACATTGAATGTATCCGTTTTAAATTCTTTATTCACCAAATAAAAGGATAGAAAATATAAATCAGAGAGTTCCCTTGGTGCCCGAGACACATTTGACACTGTTGTGTAAAAATGATCGAAGCGTCAGATGCATTAGCATTACCGCACTAGGGTGTCTAGCAATGAGAACCAAAATGCTGTTGGTCAAACGTGTTTATAAAATTCGGTTTGATAAATGGTCCCTTTTGATATTATAGCTTAAATTCATATTCATAAGTGGACACTTCAAGCAATTGGGTGAGAATTGAGAAATGAAACTTTTATGTGTATAAATGTACACCGTGATGATAAATCAAGTAGGGTGATATTCCTGGCATTCAATGTGCCCATTTCCGTCATCTTACTATAAGTACGCTCTGGAAAATTTAAATTTGGGATACAAATGAAGTTAGTGTCATATTAAACCCTTTCTAGTTATGTATCAAACCTCTTTCGAGTCGAGTATGATCTCTCTCTCTTTCTCGGGAGGTTAAAATTTTCTTCACATTAGATCTCTCTCTCTCTCTCTCTCTCTCTCTCTCTCTCTCTCTCTCTCTCTCTCTCTCTCTCTCTCTCTCTCTCTCTCTCTCTCTCTCTCTCTCTCTCTCTCTCTCTCTCTCTCTCTCTCTCTCTCTCTCTCTCTCTCTCTCTCTCTCTCTCTCTCTCTCTGAGGATAACTTTCTCTGACACAGATAACGTAATCAGGAGAGGAACTTGACATCGGCTTATGGCTCGAGGGGTTTTATCGTAATGATAAAAAGCAAGAAAAAGTTAATAATATTTTAAAACGATATGCCTGTCGTTTTGTTGTCGATCAATAAGTTTAAAATGAGTATTATATAGCTATCAGCACTCCGCCAAAAAAAAAGCATCAATCATGTTTATAGCGAGCAAGTGCGGTCTCTACAGTTTCCCCCTGTCATGAAAAGAAATATATGATTTTAGAGTACACATTGGTTCCAATCTCTGTCTGAGTATTTGAAATCTAAAAACGTCTGAGTATACACTTTTCAAATCTAAAAAAGAAAGAAATATATATGGAAAAAAAAAACACCCTAAAATCTACACGTTACACACCATTCTTATCTCTCGAAGGAAAAAAAAACCCGATTAATTAACCCAAATATTCGACCCTTTTGTGAAAAATACACAATTTAAATTAGGACCATAGAAAACAATTTCAAACTGTCTCCGGAAATATTACACCATTTTCAAGATTCTTGTTTATTAAAACGAGACGAGACGATATAAGAGTATCGAAGTATATCCTAAATTTCAATTGTTTTCAACGTAGTGCATCCTGAACGAGGCAGATATGTCTATGATCATACGCAATTTAACACGATGCAAAGTAGAAGGACGAACTCTTATTCTCTCTCAATTAATTACCCGCCGTCCCCTTTCTCCCTTTATGTTGCATGCCGCCTAATTATCGACATGTCGTTAATGCTCGGCGACATAATTATTGCAACGACTCTCCTCGGAGTCTCGCAATCATAAAAAATCCATCGTCAGTGGCTGTTGGCCGTTCTACATCTGTCACACGGGCGTCTCGGCTCCAATGTACTGTCGCCAACAAAGAACGATAATCAATAATTACCGCATAATTATGATCAGATAATTTAATGCTACATATGATATCGACTTTTATACAAAGTCGAAGATAACGCCAAAGATAAAAGTTGGAACTAACAACAGATGTTTGTGAAGGATGTTTGTCGCCTCCGGAAACCGTAGACGACTCGCTTTATGTGGACATCTCGTCAAGGCTTCCTCAAAATCCATTATTTGTAGAAATAATCGATGCCAGTTATTCCTCAGCTGTTGTCCCCTGAATTAAGTGGATAAATCAGGCTCCTACCTGGGGTTATTTCCGGTCCTGTATTTGCATATCCGTTTCAGGCCTTTGTCGTAGTGTTAAAACGTTCTGATGATCATGACACAATTCCTATAAAAAGGAAAAAAAAATCAATTCTAAGACTGATAAAGCAGACGGTGGCTAGAAATTGATTTAATTAAGATAGTTGATATTTTCTTGTTTTGTTGGGTTTTGGGGGTTTTTTAAATTTAAAATGTAAATTTTCTATTCTTAGAAACTCATTGTCAACGCACAAGAGTCTATTTTGAATTTCATAAGTATTTTTAAAAATTATCATTTAGAAAACAAACACGAAGATTCTGAATTAAATCGGATGCTGAAGATTGATTTGTTGTTTTTCGTCCCGTCGAGAATATTTCACTCATTTTGAGCTGAAGATTGAACAAATGTTCATAATGATAAGTCATTATTCATATCTAAGCAGGTATTTGGTCTTAACAGCACCGTCTTTCAGTTTTACAAAGCGGCAACGTATAAGTGTCGAGTTACGTAGGAACAATGCAGAGTCGCCCTATCTGATAAACGCCTCGAATGTGATGAAAAAACTAGACCTATCAGTTACTGTGTATTATAGATTTAAAGGAGTTTTGTCAAATCGGAGAGATCTCTGATGTAGGCACTCTTGTTGACGGGGAGATGTATTTTTCAATGTGGAGGATTTTTGTGCAACTGCAGGCCCTGTAATTCAGCGTCTGTGTTTCCGGCGGTTTACACACATGTATCTGAATCTTGAACGTCTTTCGAAGCCTTGAATAGTTATGTGTCAAAAATGTTTAAAATCAGAGATGTTGTAGTGCCTAAGAATGCGTGCATTCTGGCCTTCACAAACCATCTGTAAAGGAATAAAATCCATGTAATAGGTAATTAAAAAACACAAAAATTAGACTACGAAAACCCGATACTCTTATAAGTTCTACGGACAAGCTGGTAGATTGATCGATGAAATACTAAACGGAAATAATGAATAAAAAAGCACACTAGTTTTGCATAACGTGACCCTACAGGGCCGAAGTGTCAAATCCTACACAGGATTCACCATGGGTATACAATTTTGTCGCCAAAACGAGAGTTCTGTTTAAGTAATTCGACTCTAGACCAATTCATTGCGATAAAATCGGGTGTCAGGCGAGCCTTATTCTCGCCTTTGTTCGGCCTACCTCGGTCGGCTGCTAGCGTTGTTCACACTTTGGGATAGCATTGCACTGTCTGAGACGATACAATTTCACTTATTGTTTAGGTGGGTTTTTTTTCTGTGAAAAATCATTCAAGAGTGTGCTAAATATTAACGAGAACGTATGAAGTGAGTCATTTTCTGTCCAAAAATTCCGTAAATTTGAGGTGTTTTTTTTAATTATCGAAAAGGTGACCGTTGTTCATGGATAGTATAAAATGATGTACAAAGTGGGCATTGTTGTTCAATTGATTGTATAATGAATTAGTGATACATGTACTTTAGCTCTACTTTGGTAGTGATCAACTTAGTTTTGGGGTCTCTATGGCGGCCCCCGTATAATGAACTTACTTCTTCTGGAACACCATGTTCTAAGAGATTGTGATTTTAACCCAGAATTCACAGACCGCCATTAGACGTCCACCTCGGCGGGAATTGTGCATAGTATTGAATATGAAATCAAAGGTTACAGGACCCATAGGGTGCAGTCATCATCTATTTTAGGGCTACATAGACAGAAGTTAATATTTAAATTCAACAGAATCCACGTAATCTCAGAAGTGGTTAATGGAAAGTGAAAACCGACTTTCCGCCCATTAAATGTTTATCTCTCCTTAAACAAAATTTACTTTTCTGTCGAAGAACTCCTGAAATGTATCAACAGGGCTATCAGTCGATGGACTCGAGTTATCTCGCACCGGAGCCATAAATCTAAGGCCTGTTTTGGTTTTTTTCCTTTAATGTATTTACACAGGTCTCTGAAATGGGACACACGTTTGTGTAAGGTTTGGGTAATAAAGAAAATGGCTATACCCTCAACAGTTTCGCGGGCACCCGAGAAAATCTACTAAGCGAAAAGTAAAGTACACGAAACACAAACATGTTAATGTGTATAAATAAAAAAGACCGCTTTCTCCTTAAAACTTAAAATCATAATTTTATTAATGAAATTATTTCTTGCCATTGGATACAGCTGTATGTAACTGATTAGAGAGAACAATGAATGTTTGATATAACTTAAGGATGATACACAAAACTCACAGACGATACACCACAACTCACATACGATAACACAATACAACTCACAGACGACATACACAACTCACATACGATACACATACAACTCACAGACGACATACACAACTCACATACGATACACAATACAACTCACAGACGATAATACAATACAACTCACAGACAACATACACAACTCACAGACGACATACACAACTCACAGACGATACACAATACAACTCACAGACGACATACACAAACTCACAAACGATACACAATACAACTCACAGACGACATACACAACTCACAGACGATACACACAGCTCACAGACGACACACATGGCCAAAGTTTAATTCTTAAATATTATCAAATCATGTAATTTCACTTGTTATATTTCGAACATCAATATATACGAAAAATATCAATGAATGTACATGTACGTAATTATAGCGAGGACGTGCAATTTCTAGTCCAATTTTTCTCCGTTTCATGTGTCAGAGTAGTTTAGCACCTTCGCCATGGAAACATGTGAAAAACAACACTTTACAGAGATATCAACTAGTGAACCCAATGACAAGAGTATCTCTCTTTGTTACGTTTATTGGGATGGGGGTGGGTGGGGAAAATATTTACCTAATACTCGATTCCAGATCAGAATATTAATAATGCATTAGGTATATTGTTGTAAAACAAAACATACACTGTACCTTAATGACTCACATTTACAAAGAGGATAACAGCTGCTGATTTTTTTTTTACACAATAAACTTATATTTTACTGTAGTAGATTTTATAGCTTATCTACAATTGAAGTAATTCTCCTGGACGTTAATTGGTCGCCTGATATTTAATCCGGCTTCTTTTTGTTTGCCGTGATGCCTTAAAATTCTATCTTTTATCAAATTTTTTAGATGGAGTGGGTGTTGAATGATTAAGAAAACAATAAAGAAAACAACAACAAAATCCCAAACAAAAACAAATAGCCGAACAAAACTAAATAGAAGAAACTAATACTTATCCCGAAATATACATGTATACAGGTTAAATTAAAGAAACTTCAATGGGCTGCATTAAATTTGGGGGCCTTTTCTGATTCAGCTTATCTTAATGCGTGTATCGGTACATAACTGACGACATTTTAAAGTAAGAGTACATTGCTGGGTAGATAGATATTTCCATGCCACAAAATGCAGTCGATCCCGGAAAGGCGTTATTCGCAAATGCTGCTGCAGTGCACGACAGGGCCAAATCAAGGTTCTTTTGTTTATGCGCACTTTAAGCATCTGACATTTAGTTTTGAAAACAGCTGATATGCACAGTATTGAAATTTACACGTTCGATGTCTTTGATCTTTGATTTAATTGTTTTCTTAAACTGAACGGTTTTTTTTCTAAAACACCAATTCNATGTCTTTGATCTTTGATTTAATTGTTTTCTAAAACTGAACGGTTTTTTTTTTCTAAAACACCAATCTATGGTAATAATCATGGTGTGAAATACCCGGATCAGCTTTACGACTTTGGACTACGACATGCTGCGCCGCCATAGATGTACAGTCATCGCTCGGTGAGAAAAACTCCTCAGGTCGCCTTTTAGGGCCACCCTCTGCTGTTCATTTCACGTCAACTGCTACAGGCCTCAAATTATTGGCGATTTTTTGGCAGATTTTATCAAAAAGCAAGGCCGCCTGGGGTCTCACAATGTCCGCTTGGAAAACGGTCAGCTCCTTTGGTTTCTGAAGCGGTCAAAAGACACAGTCTAATTCTTCATATCTGATTATAGGGCATTGAATGTCTGCTTAGAAATTTATTGAAACAACTGATATTTTTGTAATGACAAATGACAGAATGAAATGTGAATCATGCAAATAAATTTAACACGCGTGTGCATATAAAATTATTTCTTTTAAAAGAAATGAAATTTAATGAAAGGTACATAATTTTCAAAATAATGCCAATCTCTGTGAAATACTCTTCTAATGCAAAGAAAATCGATAGGGTATTTTTCAAAGAAACGAGGATAGTAAGGTGGCCAAACAGAAAAACAAAGAAAACCCCCGAGGATGACAGATGTACATTGAACTACCGGGGAGGCAAACTTTCGGATCTTTTTTCCATTTCACTGATGATGTTTTGGAGAGACAAACAATGTCATTCGTCTCCATTAAAAGATAATCCTAGCGATAACCTACCTCAATCTTCTTACCGACGGAAAAAAAAAAAGAGAAAAAAAAGAGGAACCTTTTAAGAGATCCTTACCAAAGTATTAGTCTAGACTAGATGATCAAACGCATTATATCTACATTAAATTGTATCGATACTACACTGAGCGATCGCGAATTATGGCGTCAATTTGGCGCGGGATGAATTGCTCATAACGTTAAGCAAGTGAGGAGCTCTTCTAAATACTTATCAACATACATGTATACTTAATCTGAGGACGGAAAAGTCGGCGAAAATCACGATCAATCTTTGTATTGATAAAAAACTGGCAAACGTTTAGTATTTCGACTTTTCTGAACGTATTCTGTCGCTCGATGTCGTCCAGTGTCGCCATACTTGCACGTATTTATTCAGATCACTGATACCAAACTATATAGTATTGACGAAACCTAACGTTAATCTGGCAGACAGGAATCGATTTACCAATCACGGATTATATCATCCGTTTTTGTTGGTTCTTTCATTTAGACACTATGACGGCCACTTGTCGGTAATTACAAAATCGCCCTCGGCTTTCGCGATTTTTATTTGTCCCGTTTCAGAGATTCATTAATAGATATGTACATTACCAAAGGCACATTCATTTCGGCTCTTCGTGTATAAAACTGGGGAACGATCGTCAACGAGTCTCCAAGGAATGTCCACCAGGTTTTGACAACAGAAAATTATCTTCAGACGTAAAGCAAAATAGTTTTAATCAGCCTGAATGTGAATGCAAACTATTTTGTGTATAATCTCTAATTGCTTCGCAACAAACAATGATAAAAAGGGAGAACTCTGAATGTGTGAGCAAACAAGGAGAAAATATGCCTTTTAAAACAGCTAGGCGACTCTAATGACGAAAAATTACCGAATAAAAAGTTTTATTCCGCCTTATCATTTTGTTTTGTGTTTTATCTCTTCCCAATACAAAGGGAGAAAATAAACATACCCTGCTCGCGTCCTCTATCCACTGGTATTTGCACCAATGCGAGTCATTTGTCGCTCTAACAAAAAAATTCAACGTTATGACGATAGTTACTAGGACGAAGCTCTTTTCTAAAAGAAAAAAAAAATCACTCGTACTCCCGTTTTCCCTTCCTTAATTAAAATCAACCGTTTTATCTTTAAGAAAACCCGATTTTCTGTGTGAAAAATAATTGAGTAATATTCCCATATGCTGAAGAGCTCGTTTGTGTGGTGCTCATCGAGACTTTACTTCATGTCGACGTAGAGGCTAGAGGCTAGTCCGATCGCGTCAAGGCTGAGCGAGATGCAAGGCAACATGCTTTCAAATCTGCTTGTAAATATTTTGATAGTTATCGTAAAGTTGACGACAGCTAGCGAAAAAAATCAGTTATCCTCGACGGCGATCTGGAGATATTCCTGTGTAGAGCGAAAATGAAAGCATTAAACAGCGCATCTGTCTGTAAGATACAGTCTGTATCTGCTGGGGCGACAAAAATCTAACCCGACGTGACAGCGTGCGGGGATAAATTTAGAGTCTCTTTACTGATGTAGAAACATATTCAAAACCCTTTGAGAGAGACTTGAAAGTCATTTATATTTTAGTAAAATACTAGTAAAAGTGGAGATAACATTTCACGACATATTTGCAAGTGGTTTATCTTTTAGTGAAATATATAGGTGAGAAACAGAATGTAACATGTCACACTTAACAATAGTTTTATTTTCAACGAACTAAAACAAGGGCGTATGAATACATCATTGCACAGTAGGAAGCGCGTCTACATGTATACTTGTAAGTTTTCAGCGTAATATGTCTGGCTAACAGGCTCCAATTACATGTTGCTGTGGAGTTAAAGTGTAATTCAATTATTGCACACTTATCGTTTAATTGCCGTGTAACGAGGTTTCAATTATTCCTCTTAGTTGAAGAGCGCGTCTACTTGGAATTGGAGCCTTTTCTACAACTACAGCAATATGAGGACTGCTATGTTTAATAAGTTAACGATTTATCACTGTAGGTCTTTACTGGTCTTCATAGCTGACATTTTAAAAAGAAAACTACCATTCTCACTATATTTACATTGTACATGTACATATTTTAATGACCAAAATTTTCATATTTAATGTTTTCCGGAATATAATTACCACAAGTGGAACAGACGATCGTCTTTAATAACTTTTTGTTATTGTATTTTTCTCATCTTTCATATTCTGTATTGAAAGCATTGATCTCGATAAATGATATCATGCCGTTATGTCTGACAATAAGACTTCGGGTTCGCTATACATATTGCCTGGCGTCTGCAATGCTGGCTACCCCGCCAAAACCATCAGATCTCACTGAGCGCGAGATTAGCGTTAATCTACTTCAAGATTTCAATCAATCGAAAAAATGTTCCCGAACAGCACAGACTTCGTGTCAATCTAAAGTAGACGAAGGGTGAAACAGTGTCTGTTCTGTGTCATGACAGCTATACGTTTTGAACATAAACTAATTTTTGTAGATGATTTCTGGAAAATTACAAATTAATATGCTTGTAAAATGAGCTCATGTTTTACAAAAATTATGCATAGGTGAACGTGATCCGTTTTATATCTAATTTTATATGAACTAATAATTTGTAATCGATGCAAAGTTCATTATCTCTGAAAACAAGTGCATCGTTCAGTCCAGCATTATGATGTCTGCGGCATGTTGCTTAAATTCTAGTTATCAGGCAAAACGGGGGATGATCAAGCTCTCATAAAAATTCCACGGCACAGAAGATGATAGCAGCACATCGGGTGCCATATCTGGTCCGCATCATGCATAACGCGCCCTGACACCATTCTCAAAACTAATAAAATTTTCTTGAATTTCAACCTTTTTTGACCCATGCGCATGTTGTCATCCAATTAGCAGATCACATTCCATTTGCCTTAACAAAGTTTTCTTAAGTATCGAGAGCGTCAGACTGTCGGAGGAACTTCTCTTCGTACAGTAAGCTAGAAAAGCAGAAACGTTTATGAGACTTTTGCATAGATTCAAAGAGAAGTTAAAATAAATAGTGCAGAATATATTGTATTTTTGTTTGTGCAGATTGGCGACTTCTGTATCAAGTTTAATACAATTGTTCATAGAGAGACCAAGGTCTGCAGACAATCGACGTAGAGCTAGTTGCATGTTTGGTGCATTAAGTTCTACGTGTACCACGGCAGACTGTCGCGCCCCCAAGTGCTAAAAGAATCTCGATCAGCTTCAATTGTTACATCGTTCTAACAATCACCAGACGGCGCTGGGGGGCGGATTCCTGCTTCCCGTTAACCTTTTATTTTCGCTCTGCATTCCAAGAACTAATTAGATTTACCGAAAATGATCCGTAAAATTCGCTCTTTCTTTAGAATTGTTCAACCTTCATCATGTTTTGATATTGAACACAGAAAGTCTCAGTTGCTGTTAATATAAATAAATAAATAAATAACAAAAACATTTCATTTTTAAGTGGGATGAAGTTCAGGGTTTCCAGTTACGAGCAATTCTTTGCTAACAAAACTAGTGAACATATTTATTATCATATTTACACGTTTTGTGTTTTTTTTTACAGGCGAGATCAGATGTAGATGTAACGAACCAGAGTGCGTCAGCTCGGGAACACAAATATGTAAATCGTCAAACATCAAAATGTGTTACGTCATGAGGACGTTCGACGGAAACACTCCAAGATACTCACAAGGATGTATGGACGCGTTAGTCAAACACGAGAAGTATAAAAATATTTGTGACTCAAATAGTGAAACAAAAACACAAGAGAACTTGGTGAAATATCGCCATGAGCCCGTGGTGCATTGCTGCAACAAGGACCTTTGTAACTACAATATTGTGATGAACGTTCCACACAACAGATCATTAAACAAGCCAGGTGAGAATTCAGATATGTACTACTAATGACTGGTTTAATGAATGCATACAAAAGAGTCCCCCCCCTCCCCATTTCGTAGCAAATCTGTTACTCATTTGTATTTACTATATGGACACTCGCCACACAATTTGCTCTGCCAGCATAATGTTAGTCCTTACACATGCGCAGTTTTCAATATTCTTTAAATAAAAATTACATAAAAGATACTATCGAAACAAATGATTGTAATAAGAGTGATACCCTTCGCCGCTTTCAATAAGTGTAGAGAACAATGAGATGAATCGTTGCCCTCTCGGAGACATTATTTCTAGTCATTGACGTTTTGATGTCATCATAAATGTTTTGAAATGATCTCGTTTCAAAAATTTTGAAAACGAAATCTACGCCAGCATGTTAGGGGTATTATGGAACGTTAACCGAGGCTCTAACTCGGAGGAGTGGGGGATACGTTCTATACCAAACGAATGTACTCCAACAAGTTAGAGCCTCGGTTAACGTACCTTATATACGCGACGCCAGTTCAAAAGTATCTCGTTGTGAACCTCTAGCATGCTGGAGTACAAACGAATGATGTGCAATTATGAAATAGGTTGTAACTACATATGTATATAAGGAAAGAAACAAAGGTAGAGTTTAACAACGATGTTGACAAGAAATGTTTTCTTGTCAACACGTTTATCTTCATTGATTGGGAGGACATGTCTCTTTGCCCTCTTCATACTGTTATGTGTATTGCCAATGTTACTGTCGTGTATTTCCTTTGATATAAGGGGCCTGTGGTCAAAGCAACGCAACAAATGTCATCTTTGATGAACGACCGGAATTCTCTTTAATTCTCGTTACAGCTCTCGCTATGTAAGCAAATCACGTTTAGGTAGTTCACATTTCGTTACATGTTGTTGAAAACAGTATATTTAATACCAATTATACACAGCCACCATGTTAATGAAGTTCTAAGCGAAGAGAGGCCTGCCTAATATTTGGAGAAACTACAGAAAACGACAACGGCAATTTCCATCCGAATTTCGATAAATTATCTTCAACCTTCTCCTAATCTATACATGTCTACATTCCTTAGCGTAACTAGAGAAAAGAAAACCCAGGGCATTATGAATACATATTGTTCTTAAATAGAATAAAAATATGTTTCGTGTTCGTTATCTAAGGGTTTATCAATCATCACTGTCGACGGCCGTCCATTAGGAAAGTGTTTTGTGTTTGCTCTTTTCATTCAAACGCTATCAGTCGCTAGCAGAACAAACATGTTAGTCAGAATGTCCCCGGATACCCAGCTATGCTGAGAGCTGGGGTCATACCCCGACAGCATTTCTAAATGGCCCCCAGGTTTACAGGCACCTCTTATTGATATCGCAAGTATACAGGCACGGATCCTAGAGTTTTGAATTTTGAAATCAAGTGTTGGTCATAAAAATATATGTTTAGCCATCATACGACTCGTGAATACGCTGTATACCATGAGCGCACAATACCAGTGGCGGATCTAAAGAGAATGATAGCATATATGTAGGTATTGTACCAGTGGCGGATCTAGATTGTATATCGTTTAACGTTCCGCTCGACAATATTTCACTCGTATGGAGACGTCACCATTGCCAGTGAAGGGCTGCAAAATTTAGGCCTATGCACAGCGCTTACGGCTTTTGAGCAGGGAGGGATCTCTATCGTGCCACACCTGAGCTGTGATACGATATACTGAACCTTGGTTTTCACTGTCTCATCCGAAGGGCCGCCCATTTAGTTGTCTCTTACGACAAGCAAGGGGCACTGAGGACCTTTTCTAGTCTGGATCCTCATGGGACGAGAGAATGAGAGTATAGGTATTGTGCCAGTGGCGGATCTAGAGAGAATGAGTATTGTACTATTGTGGATCTAAAGAGGGGGTATGGGGGTTGCGACCCTCCCTTTGGGTAGACATTTTTTAACAGTAAAGGTCATCTTTGCCATTTTAAGGTCTTCACCTCCCCCCCCCCCCCCCCCCCACCCTTTTGTACAGAAAAGTCCAGCCCCATGAATCGTTGCAGCATACTAGTCGTATGTACATGTAGTACATGTATATGTAAATATATACATGTATATATATACTTGTGTCGGTTTTTGGTTCAAAGTTGCTGCAACTTTGAACCAAAATCCGACACATGTATATATTTTCCCGTGTATAATTAACGAGCTATCGTCTGTTTGAATGTATATATACACGGAAATTATAGATCATGAGTCGTATTTAAAAATACGGATTTAAATGAAGAATTTGTTTTAAAAAATTCGGTTTAAAGTTCACACCAAAAGAATCTGAGAGTCGAAAATTAAGATAAATCCCTACCTATATTTAAATATTTTGTTACATTGAAAACCAGTGATGTACTTTGATTAGAGATCATCATTTTGGTTTTCTTTTCAAAGTATACCAGAACCATTTAATCGCTTGGTTTGATTTGTCCATGCGTAGTGACAGTTTGATTTACTACATTTCAAAATCACAAAATATCGATTTAATCAAAGTCTTCGATGACTTATTTGGAGGATGTGATGAAGCAAATCATGGATCACCTTGTTAATTTTATTAAGATATAGACGGAACGGATGAAATACTGATTAAAAACAACATTGTAGTTTTATAAAAATTCAAACAGACGATAGGTCGGGAAGCGTTTCCGCTATAACAGGAAAAAAAGTTATAATTTCTGATACAGAAAGTGATTTATTGTGTTCGATGTCTCGCCGTGTCAATTGCTGACAAATCGGTGAATCCCTCTAAGCGCAAACAAGGACCGAGTTGTCATTCGTCATTAAGCGCGCCTCATAGACTCCTTAAAACTAAAGACTTGCTCTGTGACAGTTTGTATGTGTATATATTTTAAAACGCATTCCAGTGACCGTGGACATTATGTATTTAAATCAATTTATCGCCTGTCTATGAATAAACATCTCCGCCCCCTTTTTTAAAGATCGGGATATTTCTGAGTGCATGGTAGAGCGCTTTTAATCCCCGATAACACCTGTCTCCAACCGCTTTCAACACTTTTAAAAATACCACCAACTTTTCATTCAGTGGCTGTCCGGAAAACGCCAGGTCGTCGCGGATTAGGTTTTAGCTTGATCGCGTTAATTACGGTCTTTTAATCATTTGAATAAATTTCCTTTCGTGCAGCGACGTGTAGTTTAGTGTCTTTATAAAATAGAGGAAGCTGGCCATTTGAAATAAGCTGATCAAAACTTTCACCCTCTTCATTTTCAACAGTGGAGTTATACTTAATCCGTTTCTTAATAATATTTTATATAATGTGGTTTTTTTCTGTGCCTTGATCGTTTGATACAAATCCAAACAATATAAATTTATAACGATATTGTATTACGCCTGAAATACAGGGATAATTAAAATCCATTTGAAAAATATAAAGAAAGAAAATTATATTTACGTTGATCAGTTAATGCATAAATTTTGTGCATTGCATTAAACCATTCTTTAGCAGTTTTTGAATGAGAAATCACCACATATCTAGTTGCAATATTCGCTGAATGAGTCCTTGATATTGTCTTTACTGGCAGGTACATAAAGAAGTTAATGTTTTATCAAGCTACCCTTTCCTTCTCCTTTTGAATATATCTAACTTGAATATACATGTACTGTATATAATTTCCAATCGCAATTCCTCTGGCTTTTCCGCTTACCAGATATGGTCCGAGGTGATGCCATTGATTTTTTTTTAATTTTAAGACCGAAAATGATACAACGAATTAAAAAAAATCTTCAAACCAAACTGAATTACTTTATTTAAAAAGTACACGAAACTATACATAATGTTATACAAAATCTCTCATGCATTAGTCGGATTAGATGCAAATAAATTTAATTGGACTAAATTTCACCTCTATATGCTTGACGACACATAAATTGCGTTGAGCACATAATTCTTTCGTTTTTATCGAATAAATCACATAAAAAATCCAAGAAAGTGTGACGAATTGTCAGGTTTTACCGGCTGCTGGAGACGGCAATTCTTCAGATTGAGAGATTAGTACAAAAATATTATTTAATGTTACTTAAAAATGATCCTAATGCAAATTGCCCTCTCGGGGGTATATATTACGCGCGACATTTTATTTTTTTATGCATACTTTTAATGGCAGAAGAGACAAGATTGGCAGAAAAATAACTGCGGATGGAGTGTCACAGAAACGTACAAAACTATAAATTTTACGCCAATACAGATGAAGATAAGGAAGTAAAATATGGATAGAAGTCATCAAGCCATGTTTTATTAAATTTATTGTGGTACAGCAATCTCGAAGCAAACTCGGTACAATTATTTTCGGATCCTCGTGTGTATGATAAAAGTAATTTCGTAACAAAATTTATATGTTGGAAATCGCTAGAGTATAAATTCCCCCTTTCTCCTCTGCATTTTTGTCTGACATGGGAGTTGATATAGAGGCGACCGGGCTATGAATTCTCGCCAAAATCTCGCCGATTATCGCTGCATGCTCGCAGCAGTATATTGCAAACAGTTGGAGTTTGAGTATCTTTGTCTCCGGAGAAATTCATAGCATTATACACACAATTATTCAGACCGATATCTCTTGTATAATTTTATGTCAGGCTATCTTCCTTAAAGATCCGAACACCCACACCAAAAGCAACGATCAAGTTGCAGGAGCAAGAAAACAATAAGAATATGGCAGACTGATAAATGCAAAGAACAATGTTCTCAAGGGAAATCTAAGCACTATATACTCTTTAGGTAATAGTTATGTATCTATGGAAGCATCTGCTGTGTAAGGACTGACCGACGTTAATAATTGATTTAATTCACGATGACTATAGAAAAATCTGTACCCAGATACTTTCGTCGGAAGACCTTTGTCTCGCGAGAGGTGATGTGTTGCCGGTACTGGCGAGACAAAATGGCGACCAGATATCCCAATGGACATTATAAACCTAGAAATGGACGCAGTGTTCATTATTGAACGGGAATATTAAAGATTTTTAGCGCTTATACGATAATATCATTAAGCGCTGAAATAAATTGAAAGGGTCGCCAAATCAATATTGAGAAAATTGGATGTAAATGTTTAATTCTTGAATATCAACTGTTTTTGCATGAATAGTTAGCTATTTCGATTATTCAAAATATAAATGAATAAAAATGACTACCAGGTGACGTAATAAAAAAAAATATCGACCTCCAAGCAAGCTATAATTAAATAAAATATTAACGTGCACGTGATGTTGTATTTTCAATACATAAATATACATGTATGTAACGACTTTTCAGTGCTGATCCTAATTAACTAATAATTTGCCGACTGTTTTAGTCAAGGTTCACTTAAAAATCAATGACAATAACATTTGCTTGAAATTTGTCTTAATTCTATTTCTTTTTTTTTTTCTAGGCTCCATAAGCCCTGGACCACCGGAATACATTTTCCCACATTCCATTCCAGAAGACACGCGGTCCGTCAGTCATGATAAGGACTTGTGGTTTAAAGCTGCAGTAATAGCCGTGCCCATAGCGGGGGGATTCATCTTAGTGCTACTAGTGCTATTAGCTGTGCGTATGTTGAGAGCAGACACACGACGTCATAGACAATTTATAGAATTTCGAAGGGAGAGAACCAGTTTAACTAAAGCACATCTTTACGTCACAGACCATTTCAGTGATAAAGTGGGGCGGACTTCGCCTTTTTTTGGCGGTATGCATAATCCACTATGCAAAGACCCTTTAATTAATAATGCTCGAATGAAAAAAGATGGCAAACTTTACGAGAAAGTCAACACAAAACCAGAAGTCCATCGTGCGCAGACGCCGATTATCATATGGGGTAAACCATCTCACAGGGATTTTGCGACAGTGGTATGACGATATCTAACTGTCTCCTCTTTTTTGTCTTTCGTTACAAGGTGTCACTGCTGTGCCTTCTGTTTCAGTGACGTCATTACTAATGGCGACTATAAAAATAGTCTCTAAAACAGCAATTTAAAGGTACACGTTGTGCTGTATTGATGATTCGAGTGCCGTCATTTATGGTCCAAACTTAAGCCATGTAATGGTATGTTATCAAAGTCCATCCGCATTTTAAATGTATAATAAAACAAATTTGCACATCCTATCATTCATCAGCGAATATGTAGTTTATAACTACTCGAAAACCATTTAAAAGCATAAAATATCTTTTTATGCTCTTAGAATGAAGTTATTAGAATGCCGTAATATGATTTTATGACGAAACATTTTAAATCTTGCTAATGCAACATTCTGTGTATTTATTTATTTGTGATTTTACCTCTGGTATGAAATTCGGATGGACTCTAAAATTCAGTCATGCTTGAAAAAGAATGTGTGTCGGGGCGAGACAGATGGAGCACCTCGTGCCATCTTTATTCATTTTTGACAAATGTGTCTTTCACATGTATTTTCCCACATCTATCATTGAGTAAAAATGTCTGAATGATATAAATTGCGAATGAATATGACGAATGCGTGAGATTGTGTGAATGTGGTTATCATAACGATTTGCTAGTGAAACGTGTATATATAGGACTTGCTGAAATAATTCTTGTGTGGAAAAATCAAAAACTGAATATTCTTATCCTACTCACGCTGCATCTTTTCGAATTTCTTTTTAAAAAAAATTAAACATTAACTTGCAGAATAAAGCTATTCCTTGCTATATAACCATCCAACACTGTTGTACATGTACTTCGAATTCAAATTCTATATGTATGTACCTTTCCTTCTGATGCGGATAATGTGTAGTAAACGACTGTGTAAATGTGAAATGTAAATATGTGCTTGCATGATTATTCATCTCTAATTGTTGACTTTATCATATTTTTTGTTGTTGACTACAAAATTGTATATTTAAAACAAAAGTTTATTTATTTCAGTTCAGAAAATTAAAATTGTTGTTATGAATAAAGTGTCGGTTTTTGTTATATACGAATAAACCGTATATATACCCGAATCTGTGTGCTTCGGAAAAAAAATCTGAAAGCCTTTGCTGAAGTAATATATACCCCTTTCTAGATTTTAGAAAGGGTTACATGTATAATTGCAGTAAAGCCGTTAAAATTTGCTCAGCCATTGATATTTTAATCTTGCTAGAAGTGTCCAGAGCTTTTTATCTACAACACTTAGTAACACAGTGGTGGATCACCAACCCTTGATTTGAATTAAATCAGTTAATGTAAATTTAGCATTATGGAAACGAGCGCGGAAATCTGGTTTCGTAGCTACGTCAAGAATTCAAAGTTCTAAGTGGAGGTGATCATTTATCTAGCGGCGACAATAGGTCGTATTTTCCAGAAACATTCCGTGTCACCTGATCTTTGTAAAATCGGTGATCGATTTCACTACTATATCAATAATGCACCTGTCCTAACACGATGAATACATTGCTCACTGAATCTGAATCATATTTAAAATGCAGCTTCCACAAAGGTATAGATTCTGGCGACAAGATTCCTGTTACCTTAACCTGACATGAATGATATTTATGAAGTGCAAGGGGAAAAAAACCAGCCTTTGGGTCAAACATAAGTACGTGCACCTTATCAAAAATCACATCAACAAAATTTGCAATTTACCGCGGTTACATGTACAATCAAGGTGACCTTGCTTGAGGGTCATCACACATGCGCGGGTCCTCAGCACCGTCTGCGTGAGTTGAAGTAACTCTATTCTAAAGATGAATTTTACATCTTCAAAAAAAATAAATCAACAATACACTATGAAATGCTGGCTATCTGCATGTATATCAGCCTACTAGCATTAAATCTGCGACGGTGCAGCGTTCCCCAGTTATCACGAGATCGAATCTTTTTGGTCCGGTCGTGACCTTGACCATACTGATCTGTTCTGAGTACATTTTAATTAATGTGCATTGGCAAAGAATACACATGAAGTATCTCACCATTCAACAGTTATGAGCGAGGTTAAAATTCTAAATTTACGTCAAAATTCCAGACAAGATCACAAGTCATACATGAAGGTGCTAAAAGAAATTTCTTGTCATATACAGGAATCTATGTATGCAAAATACGAAAGCCCTTTACAATAGTTCAGGATATGTTGTGAAAGTACAATTCCTAAAGGTTAGGTCAAACTTCAACGTCTAGGAACCAACTTATCTAACCTTATGACCCTAAGGTCACAAGGTTAAACAATTTGGTGCCTAGAAATACATGCCTGAAATAGGAAAGCCCTATCACTCATCATGTTAAAGTAAAAGCAAGATTAAAGTTTCAGACAGACCAACAAACATTTAGTGTAGATATTTCTCTTTACACGATGGTGTAAACATTTGATCCCTTTGTGGCCCCACCCTATCCCAAGGGGTCGCGATTTGAATAAACTTGACTACTTGCATATGAATCTGATTCGTCATGGCCCTGATTTTCTTGATAATGAAATTTCTAAAGACCCTTCCAATACGGTATATTCCCATGTAAAACTTTGATCTCCTCTTGTGGCCTCACTCGCCCCAGAGACAATGGTTTGAACAAACTTGAATCTACAGTATGTCAGGAGGCTTTAGATTTAATCTTTGGTGGCTCACTGATTTTGTTTTTCAATGACACCTTATTAGCTCGGCTCAAGTGAGCTTTTCTGATCAAAATTTGTCTTTCTTCGTCGTTGTTGTCGTCGTCGTCGTTG
>CAJDSM010039593.1:0-12724 GCA_903981925.1 Ostrea lurida
ACCTTTGACCATATGACCTTGACCTCAAGGTGAAAGGTATAAGTTTTTAAACGTGGATTTTTGGCATTATTTACAGTGTAGTGTATCACAATGGATGCGGGTGTATCACTTACATCATGACGTCTGTATAACCTTGACTTTGATCTCAAGGTCAAACTATAGGTTTTAACATGGATTTGTGGCCAGGCTATATCTTCTTTGTTCAAGCTTCATTGACTCAAGTGAGCATAAAGATATGTGGGTGGCGGGGGTATCCTTTGTGAGTTTTACTCACAGTATTTCTAGTTTGTTTTATTTTCTCTCTCCGCTAAATTATAGTTTATGGCCAGAAAATTCATATTTTGAAGTGGGTATGTTGTATGATTTATTGACCATGCAACCTCTTTAATCAAATTTCGGACTAGTGAACTTTTGAACTCGTGGGCGGAACGCAGAGATGGGAATAATATTTCACAGACCCAAGGAAGTGTCATGACCTTGAGCCAAGGTCAAAGTCACAATGGACATTGCGGTTTTAACATTTAACTTGTTTCTATCTTGTTCACAACGTTCCGTACACACAGACGCGATGCTATATCCCCTCCGCAACTAGTTGCGAGGGGATAAAAAGGAATTATGATAAGCCGACTATTTTTGCCATATTTAATTACGTGTGATAAGTTCTTTGCTATCTACTCAAGGGATAGAGTTCAAACCATTCAACAACATTTGGATAACATCAATTTCCCGCGAAATTGAAATTGTGACGTCAAATACAAAGCCCAGCGACATGATCAACGTCACTACTATAAGCTGCTAATTTAAAAACAAGAGGAGCCCACGCATTACGGGTCACCTGAGTACATCAGCCTACACAGGGAGCTCATATTTTTGCATTTCATGAAGTCTCAATACAAGTATGGTTGTTTCAGCATTTGTTAATAATGCTTTCAATATATGCATAGATTCGCTATTCATATACACAATGAAGGAATTATCATTTCATTCATCACGATTGTAAATGAAAATCATATTGCTATATCAATGTCCAGTGAGCTTGAACCTTTGGACCCCAAATTCAATAAAGAACATCTTCGTTCATGAGTAGTCACATATGTTGATATAGTGAATCTAGGTAGAAAGAATAATGCTCTGGAACCGGAAACCATAATTGCTACTTTGATGTCCAGTGCCACTTGACCTTTTGACCCAAATTCAAAAGGGATATATTCTGTCCCATGAGTAGTCCATATGTATGAAATATAGTGACTCTAGGCAGAATGAATGGCTCTTGGCGCCAGACACCTAGGCAGAATGGATAATGCTCTTGAGCCCAAACACAATATCCTACTTTAATGTCCAGTGTGCTTGACCTTTGCCCTTTTGACACCCAAATTCAATAGGAAACACCTTTGTCCCATGGTAAACCATATGCATGATATGGTAACTCTAGTGGAAAAGGTTAACACTAAAAGTCTGGGAACCATTCTGTTACAGACGGATTGACAGACAACTGAATTCCAGTACCCCCCCCCCCCCACGCGCCTGTTGCGGGTGTATAATTTAATGATTAAACAGCTCCCTTCTCATTCAAATATTCATTTACTTCTTTCACTTGAATATACAATAAGCTATTGCAAAAGATGCTTTGTCAAAATGTTTTACATATAAACGAATATGTACCACGTTTGCCCCTAATCCCTCTCCGTCACTGGAACACTTCTACCCGGGCATGATACTAAATTTTAAATTTTGTAAAAGGTCTTCCTGCTAGAATCACATATGACATTTGGTTCTCTGAAACATGTCCGGTTGGTAAAGAGAGATTTTTGAAAATTTGGTCATTTTTGGTGGCAGTTTTAGCTCCAGGCCAGGGTGCAAGGAGCACGTAATAATTTACAATTTTATGGTGCCCTTGTAGTCGCCAAATATGCTTCATGCCACTAAGTTGTTCGACAAAGAATTATGTGGTTACTCAAAGAGTGGATAACTATTGTTCAAATTGTATATCACACTGTTCATTGCAATGACCGTACCAGCCTACATATCAAATGACCATAGAGCTATTTAGCATAAAATCCTTAGCTAATATTAAACATCGACCATTAATACCGGCTAGACGAAATTATACTTGATAATCCCCTTCGTTCACATCAAAATATTGCTATTTAGTTTTCGAGCACTGGATATAATGAGCATTCACAAGACGTATGACTTTTCAAATGTTTTACATATAAACCATATTACCAAGTTTGCCCGGCCTGGGGTCAGAACACCTACCCGGGATCATCCAAATTTCAATTTTGGTAAAGGCTTCCTAGCTGTCATTACTATGCATTTGTTTCTCTCAGAATGTGTGGTTGTTAAGAAGATTTTTGAAAATTTGTCACTTTGGGGCAGGCATATCCCCACCCCCAGGCCCAAGGGGTGCAGAGACCTGAAATTTACAATTATGTGTCCCTTGTCCGCAAAGTAATGCTATTATCCAAAATTTGAAATAGAATGTGACTGGTGGTTAATCAAGAAGTTAAAAATGTTCTAATCTTTGTCTCGCACGACGGACGACGACGGACGAGACCAATTGCAATAGATTCACGTAGTTTACTCAGGATGACTATATAAAAGGTATATCGATGTTAAGGGTCAAGGTCACTTTTGACTATTTCCAAAAAAATCCTGTGAACAAGGGCATTCAATAGGAAATCGTCAAATTCCCGCAAGAAATGTTGCCCATGGAGAGTGGATAACCCTATTGATTTCAAGGTCAAGGTCACTATTGCAAAAATCATTGTGAACATAGATAAAGCGAGGTACATTCATTAGAGCATAAGCAACTTCCACAAATGTTAACATTTGAAGAGAGGATGGAACCTATTTATTGTCAATGGTGTAAATCAGAAGTGTACTACACTTAGAGACTATTTTTTGCAAACTTATCCTTGTGACGAAGCAGTAGAAGCAGGGCATGTCATGCTCGAGAATCATCAAGAAATCTTCCATTGAGTATGGGTGAACTCTGATTGATCTTTCTAAGGTCAAAGTGACCTATTGTTTTTAAAATCTTGTGTTGCGAGGGGATGCGTCTAGCTTTGCGTTGCTGTTATAATAGAACTATGCGCTTAATCATATAATATATGCTGTTTTATTTAATGAATTCAGCTATCCATGTCCGAAATAAACATGTACCTCTTTACTACCTGCACTTTGTACATGCATTCATTAATGTAGAAAATGTAGAAATCCTATTTTTAGATAAATACAATTGTTTAAAAGATAAAAAAAAAATTTTTCTTTTAAGGATTTTGCTTCAGAAATGAAAAATATGGCGCTACAAAAGCAGAATATACTTATTTATGTCTTTAGCTTGAAACTTGTCAAAAATGGCCTTGAGCACTTGCCCCCTGAAAGTTTTTTCCAATAACATATGTACAAAGTATCTGATGCCCTTACTATCGATTCTTCGGTTTTGGAAATAATCTAAGCCTATTTTAGAAATTTTTATAAATAATCGCAGAATGGATAACTTTCCTATTTTTTCTTTGCAAATACATTTTCAAATGCTACTTTTGAAAGCCCCCACAAAAAAGAATGAACGATGACCAATGTTTTTTCCGTTGATTTTAAGCTAATTAATAACATTTAAACTGATATCAGAATATGAATAAATCTCTATTTAGAGAACGACTGAATATCCATCGTCGTTATGCGCAAGATAGGACAGATAATCAATGCTCGTAATCCTCAAAAAAGAATTCAAAACAAGAGTTGGGGCAACGGAAAAACGGAATCACTGGACAAAGGCACAATGCAAACGGCTTTAACATTGTTCGGGCCCTTTCTTTCAGCTAGTGGCATGGATGTGGAATGCATTGATTTATTTTATGTTTTTACGTCCCACTCGAAGAATATTTCACTCCATATAGGAGACTCACCATTGCCTGGTGAGGGCTCCAAATTTAGCCTGTGTTCGGCCTACTCACGGCTTTGAGAAGGGAGGGATCTTTATCGTGCCACATATCTGCCTGTGACCGAGTTTTCCGGTCACATCCGAATGACAGCCATTCAGTCGCCTCTTACGACAGTAAGGGGATGCTGGGACCTAATTCTAAGCCCGGACCCTATGCACCTTATGTAAGTGAAGGATGCACATTGTTCTGTTCTCAAACTAGCAGATAATAAATTAGCATTAAAGGGACTAACTAACTCTGCTGAAGATAGAATCCAACTACTTATCTGTACGGGCGTATTATGCCAGTTGGCGTTGCTCTTTTTTTTTTATGTGTTCTATAGAGAATCCAGATTAAATAAACTGCATCTTATACCGCAGCAATATGCTATTTTAAGGATGTCCACCCCAAACACGCATCGACGGTGCAAACTGCGACAAGTAGTTGCGCAGCAACTATCCGCCACCCCGCGCACACATACGCAATTCTTCAAGGTTACTATGTTACACTGAATCGTTATCCCAGACCATATTACCAATCATAAGAACAAATGTCAGCTGTATTTCATGTTAAAGATATGAGCGAACGCATACAAATACGACATACGGAACTAAGATGCCGTGTACAGATGCAGATAAGTTTTCAATATACCACTATTTGGAACAAGCCTTAGATCCTATTAGCGGCATTAGATCAACATTTCAGTTTCGGGTATCCATCGTGCATGAATGACGCAAGCATCAGACCGATCCAACCGCAAAAACGTAAAGCACCAGCAATTTCTTGTTCTTGACACCGCTTCGCTATTGCAACTGTATCATCTTGAGAATAAAATCTTTTGTGCGCCGGTCTTATTTTAGTTATTTAAGAGTGCTGTACATAATATTTTTAAGATTTATAAAAATACTTAATCCTCTTCCCTCGGACTCTTATGCACGACCCTATTATTGGCCGAATCCTTCCTCACCGCCCTATCCCAGCAGCAATTTGAAGGACTGGGGCCCGCCATCACAGCGAATAGTTCACAACACGACATGCATTACGTCGAAATGAGGAACGTGGTCTGCTAATTGAACGCTAAGATCATTGCAAATCTCGTTCTAGTGTAGATTATTTATCCATATAATTGTATAACAAAATATAGTTCCATAATATATACTATGTTGCTTAGGGTCATCTCCTGAATTCCCTGAAATAGGAGAATGTTAGAAAAGAAGATTGGCATATTGTTAGCAGTCACAGTTCTAAGCAAGTCATCGTTAATATTAACATTTCACAAAAATGTTTTCGTTTAAGAGATAGAAAGCATCAAATTCATCTTTTGGCCTTGAAATCCCGTTATGTACGTTCAATTTCTTTCGGTTGATATCAGCTGGAGTCTATAAAAGCGTTAAAGGCATCAACTTGCTTCAATAATGCTTAACAAATCCTCTCATTAGTTTTAGTATTTAGCAAAATATTAGTGGGACCCTCATCATCCTTTAAATTGGATAGGGCTGGCCCCTAAAACTTGATATGTCGAATACGGCCTTAATTGTACTCGTTATACAAAATTTATTCTAAATTTTTTAACAAAATATTCTCTGTATAAAAGATATGACGCACATGTGGTGCAAAATATGCAGTGAAAATGTTTGACGTTTTTTCGGGTCTATGCGCGAGCTTTGAACGTTTTCGTCGTGATGGAAAATTGATTGACCTGGCAAATTAAGCTCTCGTCTACAATCACTGAAAACTGGAAAGCTTGAGTATCTAACAGTTCCGAAACACTTTGGACTAAAAGACATAATTACGAAAAACGGGCAATGATATGTGAGTATCTTTGACGTACGAAAAAACAAAAAAATCCGTATAAAATTCGTGGAATATCTATCATCCTGTAAGAGATTGACGACAATTGGCGATGACGCATATCGAGAAATCGGACTTCACAAATTTGATAAGAAAAAAATAGAACTTAGCTAGATTCATTCGTTGCGAGCAGATAGTCTTTCGTCGATATGAGAAATAGATCTGATTGATTATCGATGGTCATGATGCTATAATGATAAGATTAAGCAATTGCATTTTTTTTCGAGAGAATTCAACAAAACACATACAGGAAGAAAATTATACAAAAAATGTATAGAATTTTTAGTTTTTCATATAACAAGTTGAATTTAGGGTCATCCCCGATTCTTAAAGGGCGACGCTAACAACAATTTGAAGATGGCTAATGTTCAGACGTCCATCAAGCACTTTCTGCTATATGATAACTTTACCAAAATCGTTTTCCTTAAGAGATTCAGAACGGATCAAAGTTAAGCTTTCGCCCCATTAACATTAATTACGATCATCAATAATTCGTTGATCTCAGTTGTACTAACATTGGACACGATGCAACTTGCTCAATAATGCCTCAACAAATCCTTTTAGTTTTTAAGATATTTAGAAAATAGTTGGAACCACCTCTCAGCATTAAAGTAGGGCTGGCTCCCAAACTCTCATATGGCGAATACGGCTGCATGAACAGTTTGTTCTACAAATGTATCACAAAGATATTATTAAGTTCAGCATTAATGTGGAATTTCTAGGGTCATCCCTGAATTCCTAAAGGGGCGGTAAAGACAATAATTGAAGATGGCACTATGTTCAAGTCAACATTTCAAGCATCTCCAGTGGTTATGATAGGTCTCACCCAACTGTATTTTTCCTTTATACGAGATATGAGAAATTTCAAGCTTGCGGCCCCCTCTTAAGATCCCTTATTACGTAATCAACTTCATTTTGTTATGTACTATCACTAACGTGGAACGACAAGTTTGCTCAATTGGCGTAGACAAATACTTTATTAGTATTTGAAGATATTACGAAAAATTGTGAACCAACTGTTGCCTTAAAAGGCTGGCCCCAAGACAACTTCATATGGCGCAAATAGGGTCTTGTCAATACATGATTTTTTCTAACAATGATCACAAATATTAGTTTTTGCAAAGATTATATAATGGTTGATATTGGTCATCCCCTGAATTCCTAAAGGGCGACGTTAAGACATAAAATTGAAGATTGGCATTTGTAAAGCCATTCAAGCATTCATGTTATCATAAGTCACAACAGGTTTTTTCCGCATTCCTAAGATGCAGTAGAATAGGCATCAAAGTTCAGCGCTCTCGGCCCCTTTAAGATCCTTATTAGTTCCAAATTTATTTCAATTTCGTGTATAAGCTGATAACTTAAAGTGATCAAGCCAACTTGTAATATAAGCTTAACAATTCTTTAGTTTTTGGAGTATTTTAGAAAAATGTTGGCAACCCCTCAGCTAATTTGAAGGGCTGGCGACAAATTTGATATGGCTGAATACCCTCTGTAATTACTGACAATTTATTCTAAATGTTTAACAAATTCTGTTGAAAAGCAATTGACGAAGGAGCAGAAATGCAGTGAAATGTTGCGTTTCGGGTCATGGCGACTTTGACGTTTTAAGCGCCTGATGAATATTTGTTGCCCTTGCACAATTATCAAATCCTCGTCTACTCCTGAAAATTGGAAGTTGATATCTTCTCTAACGAGTTCCGAGACCACTGCTGGACAAAAATGACCACCCAATTTACGAAAAACGTCAAAATGACGTAGATATGACGTTTCGAAACAAAATAATCCGTATAAAATCCAAGTAAAGTATCTATCATCCTAAAAATTGTGATAATTGGTGACGCGTGTGAGAAATGCTGATCAAAATTTGTAAGGAATAGATAAAAATAATATAATATGCGCAAATATTAGAAAAAGATACGAGGGAAACACAAGATGTAGCTGTCCGTTGGAAAAACGGAAGACTTAATAATAGAAGAAGAAAAAGAAAAACAGAGTAAACAACAAGAATCCAAATCTTGTTGGGAACAGTGAAAATATGTTAAACACAATATAGTGAAAAAAGGGTGTCCAAAGTTAAAGCCAAGTCATGCATAGGTTATCATGTTTTAGTGTGAAATGTGTTGGATAAGATTGAAAACTAGAACTATAACATGCTGTGAGCTGAGGTTCCTTCAGACACCGGGGTCCAAAATATGTAACCATGTTAAACGTGTCAGTCTAACTCAACCTTTTAACATGATAGTATGCCCTCATATAAATCAATGCAAACTAATGAATTCCAAATAGTAAGCTTATAAGGAATTACAAATCATATCTCTAAATCCTCTCAACCTTTAATTCTGATGGTATACCAATCGTTTCCCGATGATGGACAATAAATTTTATCTGAAAATTCTATTGTTTAGTGAAGAGGTTATTAAAATTAGTTGGATCAAAATTAGACTTAAGTATGGTTGAGTGCAGATTACCTGAACTTTTGACATAGAGTGAATCAAGTAATTCCGGTACAGATAAAACGTGCCAGAGTATGGTGGAACAAATAAGGGACAATTTCACATGTTCATATAAGAAATATCCAGTTTAGTGGTCTTCCGCAGCCAAGATTCAGTGGTTTTATAAAACGCAGTTCACCTATAATATTGCAGCTAAAACGTTGATCCTATGGTGGCCTGACACCCAATGGCATGGATGAAACATTAATTCGTAGCTGCAGAACTGTAGTCCTCTGCCAAGAAAAAATATTGGGGAAAACAAGAGAGCTACAGTTCACCGCTGTAAACCCCTCGATTTCAACTAGCAGAATTGTAGTCTGTCTCTCATCCTATAGATATGGCAGATTTCACGATGTATGATTTAATCAGTTTATTGTTTTTGTATTTTTGTTATTGATATTTTGCGGCTTCTTATGTCAGTTTCGTCTTCTAGATACCCTTAGAATGAAATTTAGGTATTTTGACAAATAACGTTCTAAGATAAGTAATTGATTTAATATTTAGTATGATCGTCGATGCTAGATACAACGTGGAAGCCTCAACAGTCGCAAGCTTCCGTCTAGCGAAAATGAGGTCTTTTTAAGGGGACGTAGCCTCTGAGATTGTCATTAATGTTCAAAGAGCTGACAGTTCTGCATGGACTACAATCTCCTCTATTTCTAGGAAGCTTCTCTAATAAATCCAGTTTTCTGGCATGGTTCTAGAAGATTTTTTGACACCATTCCGTTTATGGATTCTGCCTATCTTAACTTTGCTTTCACTGCCCCTCCCCCAAATCTGTGATATTACGCTTATTGCCTTTACATTTAAATATGTTTTTATGTAATTTTTAAGTGGGGGTCAAATATCTATGGGGTCAGTTTTCAACGCGAGGGGAGTCGTAGATCTACAGGTCAGGAAGGGTTTTCTACGGTAGAAGAAATACCCTCTTTGTCATAGAATATTGACACTGGATTAGTATTTGAACCCCGGTCATTATTCTATGGGGTCACTTTTAGTCGTTACACCGGCAATGATGACGTCTCCATATGAGTGAAGCATTCTCGAAAGAGACATTAAACAATATACAATCAATCAATCTTACGCACAAGCACTGTTTCTGCTCCCCATGAGCTTGTGGATGATTCAATTATTCCATCCCTGAACATCTCATTTCAACGTGTATGTCGACGGCCTCTGTAACATGAAATTGAAGAAGGCGCAGCGGCTTTATTGGCCTGGCATTTCCAACATTTATTTCATGCTCAACAATGTTAGTAGACCCAAGTCAGAGTTATCATTTGCTAACAGATTGTTGTAGCTTTTCAGTAGATTTTGCATAACATCTCTATGTTGTCCTGACAACTCGTCACTGCAGCGACCAAGAAAATCTTCCAATTGCTCATTCAACTATTTTATCTTAGAGAGGTTCTCTCTCTGCATACTGTCCAGACAACACACAAACGAATTCTGGGCTAAGTGAGTACCCTTTTGAATAATGCTTAGGTTATCTGTGCTATATTTAACATGCATACTGGCACCACTTTAGTACTAGTAACTAATGATCGGTCAAACACAACATTACTCATTGGGAAAACAGATACATATTTTGTCAGAAACCACTCTGATTGCCCAACACAAGTACTCTGAAGAAGATATTAAGAGCATGCTTGGGTTTCTTATAGATAATATTTATGTAGTCTATGGAGACCATAGTCTTGCAACAATCTGTTGGTATTCCTATGGGCACTAATTGTGCCCTTATTGGCAGACTTATTTTTATATTATTACGAAGCGAATTTGTTCAGAAACTGTTACGGGATAAAAACAAAAAAGCGTGCCGTGTCCTTCAACCTTACTTATAGGTATATTAGACGATGTCTTATCAATTAACAATCATAATTTTCACAATTATGTCCATTTGATATATCCTGACGAACTTGAAATAAAGGACAGACACAGAATCTGACAGATTTGCTTCATATTTGGATATTTTACTTAATATTGACTCTAATGGCAGACTGACAACTACATTATATGATAAACGTGATGACTTTGACTTTGCAATTGTCAACTCCCTTTTTTGTGTAGTAATGTACCACTATCACCTGCTTATGGTGTGTATGTCTCTCAGCTGATTCGATACGCAATGGCATGCCATGGCGTATGATGATTTTTTAAAGCGAGGCCAACTACTAACCAAAAGTTGATGTTGCAGGGTTAAAACAAATCTCGTTAACAGTCTCATTTCGCAAATTCTACGGTCCGCTACATGTATAATGACCTTGTTTGCAGGGGCGGGTCCAGGTAAGGGCGTACGCCCCCCCCCCTTAAAAAAAATATCGTTATAAATCCTGCTAAGATCTGTATTGAATGATGGCAATTATCACTATTCATTAATTTAACACATACTCAGATTCTTTTTATACTGATTCCCCCAATTTGATGGGTCATCAATCAACCGTAAAATTTCGTTCTCGGAGTCCGGCGTGTTCGACCTCTGCGATTAGTATCCAATGTTATTGAATGTGATAAGAAATTCGCAAAGATGTCGATGTCCGGCCAAAACAAAACGTCAAAAGACCTTAAAATCGTATAAGGTGTCTTGGACACCTTTTTTAAACAACTAAAACGGTAAGTAAATCTATATAATACATGAATTTTGGTTGTTGTGGACATGACTTCGATTCCCCATAGCCATTCTAAATATATCGGGGGGGGGGGGGGGGGGGGTGGGGGTGTTATATTACATTTATATAACGATACTGGGTATATTCTGACAAAAAGGGTTGTATTTTCAGCTAAATTGCTAAAACTGGGTAATTTTTTTACGCGTTGCCTGGAAGGGGTCACCCAGATTTTACCTTATGTATCCAGAACGGGGTCAAACCTATGATTGTGTTGGATATAAAACCGCAATTTTTATACGTGTGCCATTCAAAACAAATTTCTTTGGTAGAGTGGTATAAATACAGCACAAACAACATTTTCCGTCGGTCCGTCCATCCCGGTGGTTTTAATACCGGATACACGTTTTTAGCATTTGCACTGTTCAAATGTAGTTGTTTAGTATTAATATTAAATCCATGTTTAGCAAAATCTCACGAACTATTTTTGTGAGAATTACAGTTTTATAGCCGTGCAGCTATGTGCCTTCCCTTATCGTGGTGAGCGTATGACCTGTATTGTTCATTTTAGGTATTTGCCGTCAAGCGTCAACATGTATAGCTAAAAATAATGTTATTTCCACATTAAAGACATAACTCATCTAAACGAAAGAACTTATTCTCATTCAGTTGTTTATTTGAAATTCAGGAGCTTGCTGAGCTTCCCCAATGGACCTTAACGTTAATCACGCCCTCTCGTCATATAAAAGTCCTGGCCAAAGGTATAGAAATGTTAAGTAACCTCCTTATACACCTTGAGTTGGAATTTATCCGTTATTGGTCTAAACTGCTGTTTAGATCATTATCAATATTCGTTAATATACCATAATAGACAATTAATGAGATAGAGAACTCGGCAAAAAGAAAATTCACACCCCTGAAACGATTACTATAAATACATGCTCCAAAGTCAGGACACCGTTACAATTAGTGCAATTCTATATTATTTATGGTATTTTAAGCCAAAAGGTCCAAAAAAAAATTTGCGCCTTGCTTCGCTCTAGGCGAAAATAGTTTTATTCTACGCACTCTTTCAAATATCCTGGACACGTACCCCGGTTAGCGATTACAAATTATCAAAAATCATATGTTGATGATTTGTTTTCATACCGCTTTTGTTAGACTGTCATATTTTCATACTAAGTTTTGACGACGGTAACGCCCTTACTTTTGTTAGACTACAGGCCCAGGCGGGCTGTGACGGTCAGCCAGAGGATGCTTAACTCACTCCATGGCACTGATCCTGCCTTCGCTTTCGTCGAAGGTCGCTGTTGCTGCAGTCGATTTTGTATGTTTTTTGGGAATAACAACTTATGGGGGGAAAAAAGGATTAGCGTTTGATTACTTTGTTACTCGCACATTTTTATACTGTTATTGGTGTTATCCCTAACAGGTCTTAAAATTATGATGCTCCTTACAACAATAGAGCTTGTTCACCTTTCATGGAACGTCAAACTTTCCAGGAACTTTGACTTTTTGGTTTTCAGGCATCATGAGAGTGTTCAGGGTCACTTCTATGAAACATCCAAAATGATTTTTCCTTACCATCTGGAATTTGTTATGGTACCCAATAATATTATTTTTGACAGCGAAGGCTAAGACTTGTTTCAGTTGTGGGGAGCCAGGTCATTTTGTTAAGAATTGTCCACAGAGATCGAAAGAATCTAAATCAGACAGTGATAAGAAGGGACAAGCATCAACCCTCCAAGTGACTTTCGAAAGTCTAACACCCTCTGTGGGGGTAGTCAATGTTTGTTGCAAGCAAAGGAAAAACTTGGGAGAAAGCCTGGAGGATTCCAGTGGTAGT
>CAJDSM010039596.1:0-16953 GCA_903981925.1 Ostrea lurida
CACACTGACAAGAAGAGCATGCCAAGCAAAACTCTGATGATGAAAACTAGTCAGTATTCATATATTTACAAAAAAGTCACTGGAATCTGAATGTGGCCCAAAAAATCAAAACTACCACCATATTTCTCATTTATACTCCGATACCGGCCTTTTTAAAAGACCTATCGTTAACATGAGGAGAAAAAGGTCATATCGCCAATGTGACCATCTGGTGCTTTCCATGGCGGGAATGATTGCATGATTATTGAATGTTTGTTTTATGTTCTGTCAAGAATTTTTCGCTCACATTGAGACGTCACCAGTTGTAAGTGAAATTACCACAAATTTAGACCTATGCTTTAGCACTCAGGGCCGTAGCAGTGAGGGTTCTGTAGCGTTCCAACGCCCACCGTGACACAGGACCTCCGTTTTTAAGGTCATATCCGAAAGATCCGTGATACTTGCTTCTAAATGCTGAATGTTTGGCAACTTACTTTCATGTCTTAGGTTTGACACGGCCATGCTACAAGCGGGGCTCGAACTCACAACCTTCCAGTTGCGAAATGAACACTCTAACCATTGAGCTACTTTGACCGTTCCCATGGCAGGAATGAAAATATAGATATCTTAAGGAGGAATAAATGTCGTCATAATGGCCGACTTCCTTTTTAGAAACCAGAATGAAAATATAAATATCAGCAATGCATGCATCAGGGATGTGATTTTTCCTCTTTTCAGGGGAAATCCTCTGATTTACTCAATTTCTGAAAAAATGAAACGTCTGGGTTTGATTTGAAGTGACAGAAAATGATATTTTTCCAGGTAGGGTGAGGTGTTTTCCTCCATTTTTGACCAGTTTTCCTTGATTTCTGAGAATCTCAATCCCATCCCTGATGCATACATGTACATTCCTTTTAAATCTAATCATCTAACTGGGTCTAGCTTTGTAGATTACCATGACAACTACAGATCTTTTCTACTTAAACTGCATTTTTTGACAAAATGAGGTAAATTGAAAAGTTTTTAATTTCAAAACATTATTGTACATTATCCTCCACAGTTTTTTAGGTGTGTGATTTAAAGAAATGTCTTTCAGTTTTTGGGATCATACACCTCAAGCTCATCACACATGCATGTATTAAATTTGAATCATTTTAATTGGATTTTATTGATAAAACATGTGAAGTAGTTTGTAGGTCAAATGTATTCATACCCAGTGATCTGAGCCTATTTTGAAAGTTAAGGAGAAACATACGACTTCCAGTTTTCAGGAGAAAAAACGAGTAAATGAAAATATTGCTCCTAATAGTGGGTTCTGTATTGGTACTGTAGCTAATAATGTTACATGTACTTGTAATCAGTCTTAATCAGGGGATGGTCTTCTGTGTTAATTACCTGCAGTCTCCTGAAACTGAGAGTGAATTTTAACAGCTACATTGTGCCAATTATAACACCTAGAGTGAAGTACCCAGGGAATGAGTTAATTGCAATCATCTGTAACAGTTAATTAATCGGCTGATCTGCTAAAGCAGGCAGGTGCGTTGACAAGCTCTTGATTAACTGAGACGTGCTGATTAATTCATATTTTGTCACACTTGGGAACAGGTACTTTTGTACACACCTGTATCTATAGGTTCTGTCAAGGTACTGAAATAATAATGGCTTCTCGAAGAAATCAGAATGATGTAATAGCGAGAAAAGGATTAGAGATGAAATGATTTATGTTGTATTTAGGTCTACAGCCTAGAGTCTAGACTGTGGGCTGTTCTGAATGGACAGAGTTCTTGCTGAGGTGGAGTGGGTGATATCAACATTCCATGAATTTGAATATTAGTTGAGGATATCAGTACAATTATAAAGTCTAATGGTCACCTAACTCCATGTGTAGCAGTGCACGTGTCTCCTACGAACAGAAAGTGAAATTAGAGAATCATGTAATTCACAATTTTCATGTGAATTAATGACACATTTCCTCCGAAATCATTGACACAAATCTATATAGGTCAAAGTGCTCATCACCAACATTGGACACAGTTAATGAAAAGCCCCAGAAGAACAGAGAGGATGTAAGGCTAGATTCAATTAACATTGGGAAATTTCATGCCGGATTGCTATTAGGAATACAATGAGATTTCCTATTTATTCTGTAAAAACTGCTAAATCAATTTGTGTTATGGGGGTTTGGTCTCCTGATAGTCCGAAACATTAACGGAGGACGGAAGCGTAGTACATGTATTAGAGATTTAATAATCAGTTAAGTTCTCGAGACACGATAAACCTGATTTAATTATTGTCCATATTTAATTGATGGACGGAGCTTCTCGTCATGCAATATCGTCCATACTGCAGCTTATAAAGGCACTGCCCACATCAGATTTCCAAGATAGGTCATATTTCACCATTCGTTTCCCATTAATATGTAGATGCAGATAAAGAATATGGTTTTGTCTTTTATTTATTCAATATAGGAGTGAAAGTAAATACCTAATTTAATAGTGATGACTCAAATGGATGTGCAATGACTAGGCTATTGAGGGACCTATAGTTTTTATCAACAAAAACTTAAAAAATACTGACATCAACAAATGATAATTAAAAAGATTAAAACAAAAAATCTATTAGCAATGAATTTAAATAAAAAGTTATTGAAGTATACTGACATCAGCAAAAGATAATTGAAAAGACATTAGAAAAACAAATCTATTAGCAATGAATTTGAAGAAAGTTATTAAAGAACACTGACATCAACAAATGATAAAATTTTAAAAAGACAATTAAAAAAAAAATCTATTAATGATGAATCTTAAGAAAGTTATTATACAGACTGCAACATATATTGTACATGAAGTAACAGTTTAGAAATAAATGTGAGCCCGAGCCCTAGCTGATTTGAAGTTTTGTTCAATATAAGTGATGCAAACCATCCCACAGAATGTATCATTTTCCTATCACCTGGTAACAGGGAAGGCAAATGATATACTGGTCAAAACTATATTTACGTAAAGTTGATGATGGGCAGATGGGTAATTTTGCCGTCTGTTTTGTCTCGGGCGTGAAGGTGATGAAGTTTCCTGACGGACAGCCTGGGTGATTGCTTCCCACTTTTTTATGTAATCCAAAAGTCAAGTTAGTTCAGATGGTTTCTTAATTTATTTTAAAACTCGGTTTTTTGGAGATAATAGTAATCTTTCTCTGTCACCTTCTCTGTGAATGCGAGATTTAAAAAAAAAACAAAACTACTTCCACGAACCCTGGAGGTCTGAGAATTATCATAAGCCCAGGACTGCATGCTAAGGTAGAGGACACCTTGAGGAAATCGGAGAGAAAAATCTGACAAAGACACTTGTCCTTTGCTGAGGATGTAATTACGCGGGAATTGGAAAATTTGTAGAAATTCAGCCAAGACAGGGGACCGATACATCGTATATTCTTGTCAGTTGATTAACGAAAAACAGATGGCAGTATACTTACAATGTAAAGATCTGGTCTAATTGAATTACACAGAATTCAAAGAGAGAACCTATAAATGGAAGTTTTAAAAAAAATGTACTGGTACCGATACTGACAATTTGAATTTCTAGATTATTTTTTTTTCTGTAGATGTATCATACTCAGTATTACAAAATTGCATTTCATGGAGCGAGTAGCGTTTTATTCTACATGTTTTAAGACTGAAGACTCTCTTTATACAAATTTGGGAAAGAGGGAAAGGGTAACATAACTAAATGAATAGATTCCTTTGAATTAACAGCATAAGAGATGTCCTTAATTTCCTTGTTTGTAGTTTTTTGGAATTTTATTTTTCTTGAGGTGAAAATTATTTGGGTTTGAAAGCTGCTTATGATCAAGGCTTCGTTAGGTTCAGTAAGGGTTTGAAGGAAGGATGCAATCTAAATTTTTTTGTACTTTGTGCCTTAATCCTTCTTTAAATGATAGTTCAGTAAAATATATATAGATGTAACAATTTAAGCGTTTGAATACAGGTGTAGCCAAAAACAATTTTTACATTTTATGGCCCTTATAGGCTTATAGTAGCATCTTCGCAAGCCAAGTGTCCGATTCGCTTACTCTCAGAAGATGTTATAGTAGGGATATGGCCCTTATAGTAGGGATTTGGAAAAATAATTATAGGGCATTAATACGTGAGTCTGAATTTTCAAAATATACAGTACAATTTTCTACAGAAACAGAAGTAATGAATTCCACAACCATAATTAATCATTGCAATAATTTTCCAATAGCCCAGTTGCCTCCCCTGCCGGTGCCGGAGCTGAAGAATGGGATGAAGAGCCACTCCTCTGTGGTCCTTCACTGGAACTCGCGCCGACTGTCCAATGTCACGTACTACGTCCAAGCCCGTATGCCGGACACCGGCACCCCCTGGGAAATCTCCATGGCTACCTGGCTTGGGGAGGGGGATATTAACGTTACAGA
The DNA here is from genome assembly GCA_903981925.1 of Ostrea lurida. Classification (NCBI taxonomy): domain Eukaryota; kingdom Metazoa; phylum Mollusca; class Bivalvia; order Ostreida; family Ostreidae; genus Ostrea; species Ostrea lurida. Next base: position 4,414 of record CAJDSM010039596.1, read on the forward strand.
TCTCAGACCATTTGTTACATACAAGGTAAGCGCTAATCTCCATATTTAAATGTGCATGTGTAGAGTTTGAATATTGCAAGTCTTAATTAATTTCACTGAAAAACATTTTTTTCAAAAATGATGAAAGCGAAAACTAAATTTATGTTTGTTTAAGTAAAATTAATCCAATATATGGTATGGGATGTAATTTTATTTCCTTGATTCCTCAATTTAAAGTGCAAAAGAGTAAGGAAAATTTGTTTAAAGTTAAAAGGGGAAGGTGAATATATTTCAAAAATAGAAAATTTACAAGTCTATTATTATTTATGAATTTATATTACTCATTACAACCAAATGAAATAAAAAATGTATACCAGCACATGCATCCATTTTGTATCCAGTGTCCTTCACTGCATTTTTCTTTTTCTTCCAACATTATATCATTTTTATGATTTTTTTATTTTCATTTATGATAAAGTACAAGTGGCAACATTTTATTGTGAATTTTTATTTGTAGTTTCAAATTTTGTTGGTGATAACACCCAGGGACTTCCTATCCAGCAACGAATCCGAACCAATCACTACGGAACCGTATGGAGGTAGGAAATTTAAACAAATCCCCCCCCCAAAGTTAACACTACTACTGGTGGTAGGGTACATGTAAATCTGGACAAGTAGTTTGTGAAAAGACATATGTCATGAGATGACAGCTTGTAGCTGATACAAAGGCCTCATACAATACGAGAATGGTTGAGAATAGAAAGACATGTTGCTAAAATGTAGATTTTGGTCTTTGGTCATTAACAGAAAGCAAATAGCACAGTTCAGATTAATTTGTGTCTACAATTAACAAAGTCAAAATTTCACTGGATTGTTTCAGTAAACCCCCACCCCCTTTTCCATATTTGTAAGCATCCAAGGCACTTACAAAATATACCCCAGCATGCTGGAGGTTCACAGCAAGATACTTTCGACTTGGCATCGCTTAACGGCGGTATATAATGAGGGACGTTAACCGAGGTATATAAGGAACGTTGACTGAGGCTCTAACTTGTTGGAGTACCACGGCCGGCACTCAATAAGATGAGATACCAAATTCTGACTGACATTACCATTTGATGCTCAAGATTTGGATGATGCTATTAGTTTACAACGAACAACAATCATTTAATGATGTCACAACGAATTGTGACGTTAACGTGTGAGGAATTATGTAACATTGCACAGAATGTTAATTCAGGACAATGCATTGGATAAATATTTTTTTCCTGTGTAAAATTCATTTGAAATGATTTTATCGATAGTCACTCATTTTTTATTTCACAAATTCTCAACATTGATAATGTAGATTTTGGACAATCGCTTTGCCAACATAGTAAATATGATGGATCTTAAGTCGAGACCAAAGGCCTGTTTTACTATAAAACTTAGAACTTACAAATACAACGTTGGTCGTAAAATTTTGTAAAATGAATGATTCTGTTTAAAATTGCTAACATTAAAATATCTTTCTAAATTTAAAAAAAAAGAATTTTAACTCTTTTCAAATGAACTTTAATTAGAAAGTAATAAGCAGGATTAAGTTTCGGTCTTATTCGTAAAGTTCTTTTGTAAAATGGGCCCCAGAAGTCTTGCTTGTTATTCCCCGTTGACAGATAGGAGATGGATGCCAAGAATAGGCAATGTTTGTTTACAGTAAACAGCTGATACATTTGTTGTGAGGGATAGAGTACTCTCAGATTACTATAGTGCAGCACCAGTCACAGATACTATAATGTTCAGTAACTGAATCATGTGTCTGATGCACAAGACAGATGAGACTTTTCTTTACTGTGACGATGTCTGGCAGGTGCAGAAGTTTGATGACGGTAGAGCACTACATTGCACCCCTTAAGTCTTAGGTCTCCCTGATTGATGTTACAGAAAGGAATATGCACCTCCAAGACCGTCATCTGACATTAACAGGAGTTAGCTGTTCCACCGCATCATGTCTCGTCATTACGGCATGTGTTCTAGAACCATGTGTTCTAGAACCGAGGATACCCTCTTCTAATAAAAACAGCCATTTGTCATGATTATTAGACTACACAGCCAATTTACACCAAGCTATTCTCTCAGCGCTTGATGGCTGACAAATTTTTATGTCTGTTTGTAAGAGACTTTTGTCTTTGTGGAAATTGGTTATATTCAGATCTTGTTAAAGTATTTGTGGTAATGATCTCCTTCACGTCCTGGTATGTAGGGGACACTTTCCACATTGATAAGGCCAAACAAAATAATATGTGTGTCTCTGGTTTCCCCGACCCTACCTAATTTTGAGATAACAATTTCCCGACCCTAACTTTTTTTTTTTTAGGAATTTCATGGGGGAAAAACTCGGAACATTTTTACCACTTCATGCCTGCACAGCAGACAGGTGAAAATGGCATAAAAGTCTATATAAAACTGATTAATAGTAGTTTATACATGGCAAAAGTTTTTAAAAAAGAGGGAACAAGATCTTTATTTTTACTTTTCAGAAACATGTTAAAAGTGCATTAAATAACAACTTCAAGTACATGGAACATACATTTCTTCACATAAATAAAAAAAAAAAAGCCAAAAAGAAAATTTCCCTTCCGACCCTACCAATTTTTTTCTGGTATGAAACAGGAAACACACATATTATTTTGTTTGGCCTAAGAATAAATCCCTGAAGTTCCCTCAATACCCTCTTTAAATGTGTGTACTATTAAATGTGTTCTGTTAGATTTTCTGTTTTAGTTTATCAGTAAAGCATGTTTTCTCAGAGGATGTTACAAAATTGTAGATATCTCTCTTCTCTTGCCCCTTCTTCCTTTCTTTAATCTCCTTTTTTTCTCTATTACCCTCTTTAGCACACTGTGTTACTCTTATCTCATATCATGTTTTGCATAATACAAAAGATTTTTTTTTTTTGGGATTGAAAATGGCATGTCTCCATTTGACAAGATTTATGAGTTTGTTGCATGACTTGATAGAGTCATGCATTTAAATCATTATGGAATTCATTAAAGAAAATTCCGTTTAGCATAGAATTTTATTAGATTGCCTAGTTTTTTGTTAGCACTGAATTCACCCAACTCTGCATTAAATGACAAAAGTCTCTATACCAAATCTGGGTGTATATGTTCCATTAAATTTTGTCATGATTATTTACATTTTTAAAATTTTTCATAAAGCTCCCTCTGTGGCCCCTCAGATTTCTGACGTTTCCTCACCAACACCAACTGTAATTTCGGTAACATGGAACCCGCCCACATACACCAATGGGCAGTTGCTAGGGTATTACCTGACCTTGACCCCTCTCAGCCCCCAGAGCAAGGACAAGAAGCCGACCATTAGAGAAGTAGCCCCGGACATCACGCAGTGGACATTCAGACAATTAAAGCCCGGACAGGTGTACCTTGTCAACGTGTCCGCAACCAATTCCGTGGGGAAAGGTCCTGCGGGCTCGGTCAACATCACAACTCCAGGGCCAGGAAATCGTAAGTTAGATGCAAAGAACAAGTTGATTAGTCATGTAAAGAACTAGTAGATTAGTCATGTAAACTAGTTACTGTAGATTAGTCATATACATAAAACCTCTTTTGTGTCAGTTTGCATTGGATATTTTTTTAAAAACTTTTTTTGGGGGTGTATTTTTTTGTTGTTGTTGAAAACGCCTGATATCAATGGCACATTGATTATAGTAAAATGAGAATATTTGGTGCACTATTTATTTTAGCGCCTTTAGCACTGATGTATGATCGTGCTTAATTAAGTTGTGACGTGCTAAAAGGTTTTCATTGACATTAAATTATTGACCAGGTGGTATTAATGTGCTAAAATAAGTTTGCTTCAAAAGGTTTTCATTTCTGATTGCACTGAAATATTTCGCACCAAATATTCTCGTTTTACAGTAAGTCAGTTTACCTTTAACCATCCAAAGACTGAAATCAATCTCAATTTTATTCGGAAAAGGATTCTATACACAATCAGATCTGGGATAATTCAGTAAATTTTAAAATCTAATCGTCTAATCCCAAACAGGTTGCCTGGTGGTAGTGTTTCCTCATTCAATTAAGCTTTAATTATACTCCATTTATTAAGAAGATTTTTTTTTTTAAGATGCAGATAAACATGATTAAACAGAGAAAATGTGTTAATAAAATCGCAAATTAAAAGGGAAGATGAAAAGCTGGCCTTTAAGGGCAGAGGTACTGAAATGATAATATAATGTCAGTGGGATTCAATAATAGAAACTCTACTTGTTGATCTCCAGAGTATACTACCGTAAGTTAGTTTGACTGCATAACGATCCACAGTTATGCGAGTCTCGTCAATTGCGTCAGTGGTACTCATGGCAAACGTCAAAATCGTGGAGTAAAAATTCGGTTCTAATCTACTCCACAATAAAGGAAAAATTCGAGGTTTGTGATAACTTTCACTTAAACAAAAACATCTGTTTCATACTGCGATACAGGCAGTTCTTAGTGTACAAAAACTACCATTATCAATTAGTAGGCAAACTTATTTGTTGTGTAAAAATATAACTTTCCAGGGTGTCTGATGTTTGCTAATTTTGGGGAGAGGGACTTTGTAGAGGGGGGAAGGGGGTCTATTAAACAGTAAGATAAAAGAAGCTCCATTTATTTGATATTCTCTCAAGGTCATGGTCAGTTAGATTCATTTTCCTTCTGACTCAGAAACACAAGTTTAAATTGTATCACAGATGAACAAACATATTGACACAGGAGTTTGGTCTCGGTTATAGAGAAATCTGACTGAGATGCAAACAAGCAAAAAATGAAAGGATATAAAAATGTTTGTAGTATTAATCATTATTAAAAAAAAAGCTTGTAGTAACTATTAATTCTCTGGCCTAGTTACTTTTGAGTGTTTTGAATACACCTGCTGGGAGTATTTTGATACACCATTGCAAACCAGCTAGAACTAGCTCATTTTGAAATCTCTTCATCTGTAGAAAAACTGCTTAGTCGAGTCAATGCTCTGGGGTGCACTGCAGATCTCCATGTCTACGTAATAAGTGATTGTATTTAGACCTGACAAAAATAGTTCTTAAATGAAAACTATGCTTAAAGAAGGTTAATTTTCTGTACACATGCTGTTCCATTGTAGCAAAACATTTAATTAGTAATGCATGTAACGAGGAGTTTTGACTTTTCATTTAGAGATTGTCTATATATCCCATCTTTTGGTAATCAGACTAACACGTTTTGCCAGTGTAATGGATTTTTTACAATTTCAGAAATCGTTTTGATGTAATTCTCGGCATATTACTTTTTATTCGCCCTATGTTTCTGCTTAACTTGATCATCAGGGGAAGGGAGGTAACTCATTAACCATTAAGTCCTGGGGTTTACCTGCCGAGATGTCCATCCTCCCTATACTCTAAGAGGCAGGTTTATTGATTTGTAAATAGGTCAAGGTGTACAGCCTATTATATCTGTCTGTCTGTCTGATTTCAAGTTCTATACATTGTTCATGATAGTGCTCACAAAGTGATAAAGGGAGGTAACCTGAATTGGAACATTCCTCAGCTACATAAATTAGTGGATACATTCCTCAATGTATTCACCAATCAAGGACTGGGGGGGGGGGGGGTGACATGTAGCACAGGTTGATAAGAAATTAATTGTAACAATGAAAATAAATAACAATCATTTAGACAAGTACTAATACTGTTCACATTTCTGCACTGCATGCTCACATCAAACTCATTGTTGACAAGATTTAGATTAACGAAATGAAATATACAATAAAAATAACCAAACTGCTGTACACATCTAATAAGGACAGTGCCAGTTTCAAAGGCAATTGGTAAGGATACATGTATTTAATTAAAGTTTCTAAGGAAAAAAATAACGTTGAGTTTAAATGCAGTGCTTTAAGTTTATAAAGTCATTGCTGGGTGAAGATGCTGTAAGTTGAAATCTAATTCAAATTAACATTGCAATACCTTTATTATTAGGTGGAGAATTTAAAATAATGAAAGAATATGTATTTGCATTAATTGATGATTTTGTCCTTAATGTTAATAATCATTTCTCAATAATCTTCAACAGAATACAAATATGGTTAAAATAGCTTAAAACAATCACCGTGTACCGTGTACTGTAAGAAAATTGAATAAAGGACTTTATGATATATGTCTTTAAGGAGGGAGTGTCTGTTATGGTTTTCCAGCGCCATGTTGCGTGTTTGTGTGTTTGAGTTCTGATTAGAGAACTGATACAATGGTCTGGATGTTTGAACTCTGCGGGTGTAATTTCCACCTTGGGCGGTCAATTACAGCATAGAGCAGGGACTGTGAACTTGGTATGCTCCGTAATTTGTGTGTTAGAAGCCTTTTAACGGGAATTAACTTAATTACTTCTCATGGGTTATTCTTCATTAACGCAGCAAATTTAATAGTTGTTGTTAAAATATTCTCCCTAAAAGCCTGTCTGTATAATCAAAGAGGAATATTTGTGTATTGTTTTAGCCACAGCAGTCTTGTTTTTCTTTTAGAAATCTTTTCTAATGTGGAAAGAATTTGATTAATAAACTTCTTTCTAAATTTGAGTTATATTCAAATTGTAGATCATGAAGAAAACGGAATTTTCGATTCCTGAAATTCCTGCCTTGCAGACAAAAAATTTCCAAAATATAATTGGAGTTATTGAGATATGTCTTGTGTGATACTGTGGAGCGTTTGTAATTAACTTTTTTAAAGATAGGTATTCTGACTTAAGAAAAATAGGTTAAATCGCAAAGTTTGTCATTACAATGCCAAGTATGCATTTTGGAAAAAAGAAACTTGAATGTTTGAAATGTTTCAAACTGAGTTGATTGCAGACGTTGTGGATTTTAAAAGTTTTGTATATATACATAAAAGGAGTTCAAAATTAACCGAACTTCTACAGGATAGAAAAGGCTGGGAGGGTCTAGTGTTTGCCATTATAACAGGCAATAAAAAAATGACATCCAGACTAGGACTCACTGCGTCCCCAGACTCACCCTGGGGCTGTTTTAATGGAGTGTATACATGTAATGAGATATTTATTGTTGTCATCAACTAATACTCCATGAAAATATTTTCCCCGGGCTTACGAGTAAACTTGTAACAGGAAGAGAATTTGGTCGAGTATCGGAGGATCACTTTTTGCCATGTATAGTCGTTATGCCTGCTTGGCTTTAAAAGGTATTATAATTAAAACTCTCTCCCCCCAATTTACATTTGACTTTTGAGGAATCCTATTAAATATAGATGTAATCTCTCACCCTTTCTGAACTTAACCAGTACTTTGCACTGAAAACAGAAGTCGGATGATTAGGGAGAACATTGTTCGCAATCCGGTAATGAGTTGTGGAGTATATCTTATCAAACCCAAAAACAGGAAGAGCGCATCATCGAAACGTGAATGTCATACGACAACTACAGATATTATTGTAAAATTTCGTGAAGTACTTGGCAATATTTAGCATGAATAGCTAAAGGCTTGATGTTTGTGGGGAATGAGAAAATATCGGATACTTCTGCGATGTATTACCGGTAAAACATAGAACAAGTCATTCATTTTTCCTTGTCAATGATCAATCCTCTGATGAGACAATGCGAAAAACAGTCCATTTCTAACTTGATCTCAAACATTTATTTGACACCAACTTCTTGTAAGATGTATATTTCTGGAATCTGTTTTGGTAGGTATAAATAGCAGAAGACATAATCTTACTTCAAAATCGTGGTGTATTGTCATTTGACAAGAGGTGGGTGGAATCCTCTATAGATCCGAAAGCGCTCTATAGGAGACTAAATAAAGGACATGTAGATGAGGGTGTTCCACAGGGGCCACTGAAATCTATTTAATGAGTAGGCTTTCAAATTTGGTTAAGAATATACATTGTACTAGAATGAACATTTGCTGTTTATGCTTATAAAGGGTTTGAACACAAGTTCAAACAACTTACAAAGGTAATGATATTAGTTATATGGGTCTAATCGGGGGTGTACAGGATTTTACACTGGTCTGTAAATCTATACACTTTGAGGGAATTTCAACAGAAGTAAAAGTTAATTATTAATGCAAGAAATAAATTTCATGTTTTCAAAAATATATGACGGTATGACTGTTCATGTATTGAATTCTTGATCAAAGTACCTCAGGCTGTGAAATATACTGTGAAATCATTTTAATTCGTGGGGGCCAATGTTCGTGGGTAACCAAAATTTTGCTGGTTCATGGGGATATAATTTTGTGGGCAATTGATAAATAATGCGAACGGCATATTCATAAAGATAAAAAGGAAAATAAAACATATATTCGTGGGGACGTAAATTTGTGGGTAAGAGTGACACAAGAAACCATGAACATTGGTCCCCCACGAACAATGATGATTCCACAGCAATTGTCAATGATATTGTTAGCATATATAAATAAGAATGAATCTTGAATTTTTTCGGGTGATGCAGGTATCACCGAATTTTAGACGGTAAAACTCATCGATGCGCGAAGCGCATTGATGAAAAGTTTTACCGTCTAAAATCTCGGTGATAACCTGCATATCACCCGAAAAAATACAAGATTCATTTCTTATCATTTAATTTTATATTACAACAACAAAATAATGTTCGTTAGACTTTATTTGTTGTTCAGTTACGTGATCGAAAAATCACCTCAATTCTTAAAAGGTGTTTTAACCAATGAGAATCGGGCTAGGTGATCACGTGAAATAAAATTATGAACATATGTAATGTTCTAGGCTTTGATTAGGGCCTAAAATTCAGTACCCTGTCATCTTGGAGAAAAATAAGTTCCATATTGCAATACTACTCATCTGAGTAAAAAGATCAAATTTCTACATCATACTGCTCTTCAACATGTAAAATTTCAACATTTCTACTATGCGGATTTTCAATCGTTCCTATAGGGTACCTGCTAATAAACTCATTAAGGACAATCCCTATCAAGCTGAGTCTTAATTAGATGTGAGGAGTCGTGAGTCGCGACTTTTTGAAAATGTTTTTCCGACCTCTGAGTCAAAAATCAATCCAAATTTCTGTATTATTAAATTTATTACAGTATAACAAATATTATGAAGTGATTCCAGTTTAATTATGTGAACTGTGCCATGATTTTAATTTTGAAAGAGTTCACATCTGATTTCATCTTCAAAATAGATCGCAGGGCTCTCAGAATACTGGTTTTCTTTTTCATGGGATAGCGGGGAGTGAAAATCCAGATGGCATTGACATAAAAGTTGTACACTCGGTGTACCTAATTGTTTTGCATTTTAGTTTTCGATTTGCAGAAATCGTTCATACGATGCCTTGACATAACATTGGCATGCTCAGTTAGTCGTCGCTGGTTGTTTGTACAAATGGCTAAGCTATATATCCAGTGTCTCCGACCCCAGTTCGTTCTCTCAGTCAGATCAAGCCAATATCTTAAACAAAACACAGGGGTTCTCAGCAGATATGCTTTTTCTATTTGTATTTTGTGTTGTTAGAGTATGTTACGCAGCTCAAGCATGGAAAATTAATATTCAAGTGCAGTGCACGTAAAAATCTTTAGGAAAAAAAAAAAAATTAATGACTTGAAGGCAAGACTTAAAAACTTACGCAAATTGCTATTTTTTACAGGCTGAATATGTGAATTATTATTTAAACCTTCAGAATAAATTTCTTGAACTTCATCTGTTGTAGACTTGGTTACATTAGATCATAAAAGAAAAGTTTGATACAGATTTTTTTTAATTAGAAAAAAAAAGAGTTACGGTAGATAATATTAAGAAAAGTTTCGGCACACTTGTGTGGTGGGACGTTTGTGTTGTTTGAAATACAAACTTAGAAAATGACTAATTAATTAATCAGTGATGTTTTTATTCACAGTGTCTACTGAAGATATGCCCTTCTTAATTCTGGCCCAAGACAACAAGGTTGTGAAGCAGGACATGAAGCTCCTTATGACCTCTGACCCCGATACTCTTTTGACCTTGAACTCCTCTGACACTACAGTGAAAGGTAAGGTTTTATCTCTAGAAAAGTATGAAGTACACAATTTAGTTAAAATATCTTTATAATGAATGGCAAATGAAAAAATAAAGTAATTCCAAATTCTCAAGTTTGATAAATATTTGAGATTTATTGTTAATAAACTTATCATGGTTCATTTATTTAATTAATTTAAAGGTGGCATTTTGAAAAAGATATGCTGAGTTATTTTGATAAAGGAGTAGAATTTGTATTAGCTGTTTAACACTGTTAGAAAATTTTGTGTGTGATCTGTATCAGAGATGACCTTTAGCACAATATTAATACCAACCACAGACACTGAGAATTTTAAACTGTCTGATTACTCTTCTCCCACTGAATTAATAACCTTTACCAGAATATTGGATGCCTCAAGTTACACTTTCCACAGTATTCAACATTATGAGTGATTCATTATTATTTTTTTTTTACACCCCCCCCCTTTTTTTTTAGTCTAGGAAATGTGAAAGTTTAACAAACTGTAAATTTATTTCCCTCTTCTCATTTTTAAATTATCCTTTTTCTGGGTTTTATTTTAAATAGAGAACTTAACAACATCTGTTAATACATATGAATCTGGTATTTTCTTTGTGACGACTTTGGAGAAAACTTGAAAATATTACGAGTCCACAGAAAAAAGTTGAGGCTAGCTGTATAGATTTATCCTAAGCAGTTTAGTTGATTAACTTATATTTTTTTCTGCAAACATAAAAGGATTGACGGTTTTATTCCAAACTCCTGGTGATCAGATTACAGGTAACTATGGAAACATCATGAGCCTGACAACATCATTTCATTGGATGTTAATTGTTGTGGTTTTGTGTTCTCATTGGTGAGATTTCACTTGGTAATGTCAGCTGAATTTTGACCATTCAAGACAAGAATACACTTTTACAAACAACATGCCCTGTAAATACATTTGTTTCTTTATATATTTATATAACATGTATATATATGTGGTTTTGTTGATCATTAAAATCATATACCTCAGCGATTTAAGAGCTGGAAGGTAACAGTTTAGAATGTGTTGTACAAAGTTTTATTTGTAGTTTGAATCTCGAGTATTTTTCTGAGTTTTTTTAATTTTTCCTTTTTTTTCTGAGAGTGTGCCGGAGTTCTGATTTGTCTGCCATTTATCAAGCTACTCCCGATTTAAAATGGAATGCTGGTATAACAATAGAATTGTTTCATTCTTCATCTAATTCATTCTCAAGGAGTAACATTATCTTATATGTTCAATGTAATCTTTCAGATTAAAGAGAAATTGAAATTTCATTCATCAAAATTTAACCACCATATCCTGTTCATTTCTAAAATGGATTTGCTACACTCCTCTGCTTGTTTGTATTTTAAAATTTGCATGGTATTGAGCTGATGTTCTTTTGAAATACAATATGTTTATAGTCTAGTAGACTCTACCAGAATTTCCTAGAAATTCATCAACGCTGTCTTCCAGATCGACAGTGATTATGAAATTTTGTTTTGTTTATTTGGTATTAAAAGGAGAAATTCAGAAAAATTTTGATGATTTGTAAGGGAAAAAAAAAAATCCACGTACATATTTATTTTTACTTTGAAGAGGTGATTAAAAAAATTTTGTTTTTGTTTTAGGAATAACTGTTGATGTTGACAAACAGATGTTGTATGTGAGCGATTCAACCAACACGATTTTCTCTCTCAGTACCTCTCTGGCCAATGGTCAGTCTCGTGTGGTTTTTTCCGACCTTCCAAATCCGTCCGTCCTTACCGTGGACTGGCTACAGGACATCCTGTATGTCGTCTCTAAGCTGCAGGTCAGTCTGATAGTCAATTTCATTTATATTCATAATGCTATCAGGGATAGACATTAACTTTTGATCTCACTTGTCCTTCGGGCAAGTATAGTCAAACTTTCACTTGTCCGAATGAAAAAATTGCTTGTCCGAAAAACTTTAAACTGCAATTATACATCTATCAGTACCCTTCCCCATTTGCGGAGTCAGTCGGTAGCAAAGTTTTCCTTTGTCCTACCAAATTGAAGTTAAATTCCCAATTATAATCATTGATTACAATCATTCAAGTTTATGGGATGCCGCACCCGTGTTAGACTGGCATTAATATAACTTGTACAGTAGTTGACTGCATTTGATTTCAAAATCAGAGATGACTGTACACTCAAGGGTCAAAAGTATTTTCGCACTGCTAATTTTCACTATATAATTCATTGAATAAAACATTTTTTTGGAGCACTGATATCAATATTTTCTACTGCCGTCAAACTATAAAATCTCACAAATCATGCATAATTGCCCAAATTTAAATCTGTTATTATCATTATTTCTCTCTGTGTTACAGTATTTTAACACTCACTGGGATCATCATTTTATGAATTTTATTTGAACGTAACTCTTACATATTTCATAGTACATAGTCATTAAAAAAAAAATGTACCCCATCATTCAAAAATCGACCCACAAAAAATATTGAAAATACCATTTAAAGTAACACGTTGTCATGGATCTTGAGTGAATTTTGCATATATTCTGAAA
>CAJDSM010039598.1:63-16221 GCA_903981925.1 Ostrea lurida
CAGAACATGAATTTTGATCTCAAAAGAGCATATAAAGTATTGCAAATATATAAGAATTGAACAATCAGTAATCAGTTGCCATTTCACTAAGTTTTTGTCAAATAGTATATAGAAAATACATTGAGAGGTTTACAACAGTCTACCATTGCTAAGACTTGTATACTTGTTAACCGTCTTTGAAAATCATATAGATTTTCAGATATAAATAGTCATTTTTGCTTCATCTGTGTAGCAGGCTTGCTCGAGGACTGCATGGTTACAAGACGCCTTTCCTGATCAAAACTTTGTCTAGCAATAGACTTCTCTCTGTTGTTCTTCTGCATAGTCTACTATGCAATTTCAACCATAGACCTTCGCATAGATGACTATAAGAATTTGTAGACTAGAGTTACATTCCTCCCTTGCTCTGGCATAAGTAAAGGGCAAGACGTGTAAAAAAAAAAAGATCATATAGAATCAAAACTTTATTCCAATACAATTATTGAAAAATTTCATTGTGGACAACTTAAGGCTATTGAATTTGTCGAAATTGATGTGGAAGCATCAATAGATAAGCAATGTTGTACAATTGTCCCAGCTTGGCTTTTGTTTAGCACATAGTTAGTGTTCCCCAATTAGTTCTAGACTACTGGTGAGCATTTGTGATTTTTTGGTCTCTTGTTCTTTTTAAAATTGTAACTTTAACATTTTGTTTGTGTTAGAATTTTAATTACATTTAAAAAGAGAAATTCTGAGGTATTGAGAGTAATATTGTACAGTTTTGGTTTTTGTAAATTAGTTTAAGCCTTAAATCAGTTGAAACTGAAACTGTCCTTGAATAGTATTGTGGTCACAGAGTTCTGGGTTAGTGAAGATTTTTTACCGAGAAATGTTTTATACTCTTAATAATTTGGTATATACTATATACTAATAGCACACCAAAACAATTTGGTGGCATACAAGGACTCCAATGAATGCAATGTATTTTTAAAAGTTGCCTGTACGACAACAGATGTTGACAATAGGATAAGAATGTGTATGTTTAAGATCCTGGATATTTATATGATCTTTCTAATTTTGGGATTCAATGATTTCCCTTGTTTTTAATTGAAATTTTTGCCATTTAAATGCGCGCAGTACGAGATCCAGACAATTTATCCACTGCTCTGATGGCTAAGGCTTCTCTACTCAGATGTCTACAGTCGTTGGCATCTTTTCTGTGTTGTCGAACTTCTTCCAATTTGGCGGTGTCATCCCCGGAGAGAGCAATCATTGAAGGAATCCATGAAGCTTCAAATCATCCAACAAATTCTTTAGCAGAACCAAATGACCTTGCACACCAAATTTTTGAGGGTGGTCATATACACATTTGTTTCTGGGAAGACTGATATATCCTGATGTCATTGATTTGATCACACAAATCTATGTGAGTGCAGCAAATGACCAAATTCTTACATTCTCGTTCTGCTGGTTTATCTTAAAAATCCCTTATTTCTCAGAGCCATATTTCTTAGATTTGTTTTTTATATTTAAATATTGCACTGATGTTCTGATGACAGTTTTTTGACTGCAGATTCATGACTTGGATGGGAGAAAGCTGTTGATCAGTGTCAGTTTGGAAATATTTAGTCAACAAGTTAGGTGGATCACTTTAGATTATTTTTCTGGCTATTTTATGATATTCATAGCAAAAATTATTGGAAAAAATCCAGTTCACTTATTTTTTATTTCAAAAAAGGCCACCCAGAATTGATGACATCAGACAGTGTTTTATTTTGTGGGCATTCTTTACAAGTGGAATCATCTTTTTGTTCTCGTTCCTTCCAAATTGATGAAAATTTGAAATTGGTATATTTAGGGAATGGATCTTGTTGGTACAAAGTGACTGGCGCTTGAAATCATTAAGATTCAGCAATTTTTTGCTATGTTGGCGCAAAAGTTGTAGTGAAGATGTTGCAGAGACTTGAGTCAGGATTCGTGATCCAACAAACACAGACCTAGTTGTATTAAGGAAATGTAGGATGAATCTTTGTATTTAGATAATAATGTATATGTGAAAAAGGAAGTTGGATAAAGGACTACATTTTATAATTTTAAGGAAACAGCCACAAACATAATTACTCAACCTGTCGAAGGCCCATTGTCGAGTTATTTTTGCTGTTGTATGGTCTATACTCGCGAGTAATTCACCTGCAACTGTAAAGGCAAAAGAACGACGTGATCATCTTACCCAAATAGAATTAAAAATCAAAGAGGGTTGGGCACTGAAAATGAACTTCTGACGCACCAGAGGTGGACACAACCCGCATAGGTGCTGGAAGGAGTAAGCTATCCCGTTGACTATAATTACGTCTTTCCATTAGAAATGAGGTCACACCCCACCGTAGAGTCATTAGTCCATATAGACCGGCAAAGTATTTGGAAAGCCACATTCATTGTTATAAAAGTGTTTAATAAATATCTGAAAAGAGAATGAATTCTATTAGGTATAGCTGAAATCTTAAAGTCCTGGTATCTTGCAAACTAACAAATGTAGGGGTGAATATAATTGTTTAATATGTATAATAAATATAACTATTGTATATGTTGGGATTTGGTATGCACCTCAAACGCCCGTAGTAAAAATATGTTCCTATCAACATGCGATCTTGTATCAAAACTACGTAAAAGCGATTTTATCAAGTCGCTTACTTGGTTTAAGAAAAGATGTCGTCAAAAAATCTTCCTTTGGCATGAAAATAGCATCTAGTTGAGATCTTTTCGTCGATTTACAACAAATATCATATTTTAAAGTCGTGCAAAACCAGGGCGACATTCATTTCTTGACTTATTTTTGGCGATTAGCTAGAAGTCGTCATGTTGATTAAAGTACAACCAAGGCGAGAAAAAATATGTCGTGTAGTGCATCAAAAGAAGACATATCGAATTTAATAAGTCGTTAAATTGTTCAATGGCGACATGTCGACTTCTTTATATCGATATAGAGAACAAGAGGTGCTCCGTAAACGTTTCCGTGTTGACTTATCAGAAAATAGTTGTCAACTGGATGGACCAACTGCATGAAACGTTTCATCATGAATTCTTGAACAGTGATATCTGAAAAGTCGACCAAAAGATCGACAAGTCGACATAAAGATCTGAACAAGTCGACATAATTATTTGACAAGTCGACATAATTATCTGACAAGTGGTGGCAGAAATATGCCACATTAGTTGGATAATATAAAACATTATTAACTTCTGAAAATGTTTCCTATATGACGTTCAGGAGATAAAATAGCTATTTACACGGATTCGTGAAAACAAACTATTCCCCGGGGAATAGTTTTTTGACTATTCCTCGTTCGAATGATTTCCCGCAAGCTTTGGACGCCATTTTGATTTCCTGTAATTTGATTGGTTGAAGGTATCTTGAGCGTTAATAACACAGAGAGTTCCCACTACGACAAATGTCGTCTGAAACGGTAATTTACGAGTTACGAGAGGATATCGCTGCGCTTGTCGACTATAGAAATAGTAGAAAACAAAACAAAATGTTGTAAAAGTGCTTTTTGGAGGACTGTTAGTGGAAAGATGGAAAAAATATAATTTGGAAATAAGAGAAATTACTTTCAAAGGAGAATCGGTCGATGTGTTCTAAATTGAAGAAATTATATGCTGAACTGAAAATCGGACGGTACTTTCACGAAAGGAAAGCGATTAATAGATAGATTTGGACTTCAGAAAAACAGTTCTTTGAAGAGAATATCCGTTGATATTTGTTAAATAATGAAAATGTTAACTGATATTAAAATATGAAGTTTTCTTTTTCCCAACAGATAAAGTAACATGTAGACATCAGATATAATAAAACACTTATTCACTGGCTGTGAGGAATAACTCTTTGATTCAACCCTTGACAGACAACTATTCCCCTCGGGCAAGCCCTCGGGGAATAGTTCCTGCCTCGGGTTGAATAAAAGAGCTATTCACTCCACTCACAGCCAGTGAATAAATGTATAATGTGTAGGCTCAGATTTCATGCATTCCACTGTGTACATGTTGTTCCACACCAGGAGCCTGTTTCATCAAAGGTCGTACGCCCAGCGTAACTTTACGCCAGGCGTAAGTCCCGGACTAACACAAAATCTAAGACCAATGTATGTTTCATCAAAGAGCGTAACATTACACTGGCCAAAGTTAAGCCCAAATTTCACACCTGGTCAGAAAATACGCCCGACTAAATATTGGCGTAAGCCCTCTGACTAGCCTTAAATTAGGGCGTAAGTCTACGACCTTTGATGAAACAGGCTCCAGGGCCGTAACCAGAAATTTCCGTTGGGGTGCGCAATACTAAGGCAAGGGGTATTGGGACCGTTTTAGGCCGCCAGTTGATCCAGGGTTATCTTTGGTAGGGGTCCAAGGGGTGAAGCCCCCGGAAGCTGAGAAATTTTAGCTATTTCATTGGATCTGAAAGTCCCCAGTGGGTCCAGGACGGGCCCTAGTAGGGGGTCCAGGGGGCGAAACCCCCGGAAGCTGAGAGGTTTCAGCATTTTCATTTTAAAATGGGGGATGCACATGCACCCAGTGCACCCCCCCCCCTTGTTACGACCCTGCATATACATAAAAAGGTGAAAATCACGAAGAGTAATCAATCTCATTACTCACAAGTATAACAGATTAAGAATTGGGTAAACATGGACCCCTGGATATGGATTGAGTGTACGTTTCCTGTTGACTTGTTAAACCCACTGTAAGTCCTACAGCTCATCTACAGTAGGTAAATGAAGTCATGTTTAATCGAAATCATATAAGAAAATAACCTTTTTATGAAATACGTCAGACAGCATCTAATCCATTTACAGGATGAACTGGCAAACGAAATCACTATAACGATAGTAGAATTTTCGAAATGCTGAATCTTAACGTAACTATTGAAACCTATAAAAAGTAAAATATGTTCCACAAATACCTATAAATTTCGAAAGTATTGACCATGCATGTATCGTATCTATTTGTAGATACAGTGATATATCAACAGACAGTGTATATTTTAAAAATGTTTGGGTGAACTTACCAAGGGCATTTCCATTTGCGTTTAATATGAACAAACTTATCAAAACCACCACCAAGAAATAAAAAGCATGCATCACTTCAATACATGTCGTCATCTATGCGAGGTGTCGTCAGTTTTAACCAACATGCATGATGGCATTATTAGTCCCCTACCGGTTTGTAACCGGAGGGGACTTGAGGACTATAGCTTTCTTCTTTTGTGGTGTCTGTCCGTCTGTCTTCATGCATGTCTATCCCCATTGGTTTTCCGCGCTTTTTTTTTTCTCACTGCTTGCAGATATTCATTTGATATTTGGTACATTGCCTTACCATACCAAGTTACAGATCAAGTTCGAGTGTGGTTTCGATCCATTCATTTTTAGCTCACCTGAATCAAAGGTTCAAGTGAGCTTTTCTGACCGCATGTTGTCCGTCGTCTGTCTGTCGTCTGTCCAAAAAACTTTTCACATTTTCGACTTCTTTTCAAGGGGATTCAAGTTTATTCAAATGAAGGACTGGGCCCCCTTCAAAGGGGAGATAATCACGAAAATTCAAAAATAGGGTAGTGTCACTTAAAAATTTTCTTCTCAAAAACCACTGGACCAGAAAAACTGAAATTTAGATGAAAGCTTCCTGATATAGTGGAGATTCAAGTTTGTTCAAATCATGACCTCCGGGGGTACAATGGGGCCACAATAGGGGATAAAGTTTGACATATGAATATATAGGGAAAAATCTTCAAAAATCTGTTTCTCAAAAACCACTGGGCCAGAAAAGCTGAAATTTATATGAATGCTTTCTGGTATAGTGGAGATTCAAGTTTGTTCAAATCATGACCCTTGGGGGTACGATGGGACCACAATGGGGATCAAAGTTTGACATGTGAATACATGGGAAAAATCTTTTAAAATCTTCTCGAGATTATAGTACTACTTGAATGGGGTGTTATTGTGTCGCCTGCCTGCGTTAGCGGAGGCAACATATAGGGATCACTTTAGTCGTCTGGCGTCGCCTGGCGTCGTCAGCGTCACAAAATTATCTGTCACATTTTTCTCAGAAAAACACATAAGCCAGCTTCAAAGTTGGAAACTGTAATCGTGTAACGCAGTTTTCAATCTGCCTCATGTCAACTCCCTGTTTGACGCAACTTAGAATATTTTTAACATTAGACAAATTTCTGTCACACTTTTTTTCAGGACCACACAGGCCAGCTTCCTGATATTTGGCACAGAGCATCAGTATGGACAATACTGTATCGTGTAACGCAGTTTCCAATCTGCGACACTGTCAACTTCCTGTTTGAACGCAACTTAGAATATTTTTTAACATAGACAAATTTCTGTCACATTTTTCTCAGGAACCACACAGGCCAGCTTCCTATTTGGCACAGAGCATCAAGTATTGGACAACTGTACATCGTGCTAACGCGAAGTTTTCCAATTGCCGCATGTCAACTTTCCTGTTTGACGCAACTTAGAATATTTTTCACATGAACAAATTTCTGTCACATTTTTTTCAGGAACCACACAGGCCAGCTCCTGATATTGTGAACAGAGCATCAGTATGGACAACTGTTATCGTGTAACGCAGTTTTCCAATCTGCCAATGTCCATTTCTGTTTGACGCACCGTAATTTTTTTTTACATGAACAAATTCGTCATGATGATACTTTAAATGATGAAGTAATTTTTCAAATGAAATTAGAAGTAGGCAGGCGACATATTGTCTTCCCTGGGACTTACCACTAAGTTTAAACAATGTGTAAATGACCAAAACGGGTTGGATTGTTATTAGAGTGACTTCAAAGGGGGATTAATAGAGGATTCACTTTTTTTTTATTTACACAATCCGAAAGACAAGCCCCTATGTTTCGAATTTGTCGTTCTTTCCACGATGCAGCTATCGATTCGAATCAAAAATTTAGTGGGTGGCATTTCGGAATCTGAGTTTTTACTGCTTGACATATCTAGGATATGTATATTTTTAAAAAGTTTCATGTTTATGAATTGAAGTCACTCAGGGTATAACCTTCATGCTTATGAAATGAAGTTAATATCAAATTCTTCCAAATAACACTTTCTTTAAAATCCCAAATATGTTTCAGCTGTATGAACATCGAAACATCAAACTAATATGAATTGTCATGTATATCGATGTTTTCATTCAAGGTCAGATCACACAGCATTTATAACATCAGTCAATAATGGTGGTGCCGGTAGGGGACATGTATTGCTTTGCATTACTCTCAGAATGCTTGTATATACTAGTATATTAGGATGTCAAAATGAGTAAATTTCTAAGTCGATTATTCGATAGATTTATTCGAAGAAATATTCGATTATTCGAAAGTTTTTAACCACTGTTCGCGAACGGTTATGTTGCTTCGTACAGTGTATACACATGTATATTAAATAATCCAGTATAATATTCTCACGTGTTTTACATATGTAACATGTATTTACACACTATTAGATACACGTGTACTAAAACAGCATACTGTGGAATCATCATTGTTCGTGGGGGACCAATTGATGTTTGTGGATTTCGTGGGTCATCCTTACCACGAATTTACGTCCCCACGAAAATGTTTTTATTTTCCTTTTAATCTTTATAAAATATTATGCCGTTCTCAATTACCCATGAATCACATCCCCTCGAACCAGCGAAATTTTGGTTACCCACGAACATTGGCCCCCACGAATAAAATGATTCCCACAGTATTAGATCTAGATTTAACTTCAATGAAATCGTGTCGTGTAAAGGCATCGTATGGGAATAACATGATATATACAGAGTATATACATAATAAGCGGGATCATAGGGTGTAAATTACCGCCAATTAGTATCCAGTTTACTTGTTGAAGTCCTTTCGTAGACCCAAGAAAACATTAACGAGTACAATTAATTCCGACAGCATGCACGACACTTAAGATTAAATTATAAACTTTTGAATATCTCACCCATATATCGGAACATGTAACATTTAGGAAGAACATAAGCTTTCCTCATAGAATATATGTGTACCCTTATACTGAGGTTTTTTATCTTTGAAAAATACATTATATCTATCGCTGTCTGAGGTCGGTAATGTAGTTTTGATGGAAGTAAGCCCGAAGATTAAACGAAATCTCTTCGAGTGAGAGATTAAATAAGATAAGATAAAGATAGATAGATAAGAATAGATGGTTCAAATTATATATTTTAGATAGAGTTCAAATTATATATTTTAGAAAAAAAATGACAGACCAAAAAAAACTGTTGATCCAGAGAAGGCATCGCAAGTATTACATGTACAAAAGTCCTGACAAAAAAGAACACCTGATGATGATAATGAATGCAAACGCCAAATGGGATGTTTTTATTTGTTCCTGCTCCACTTTCAATATCTCTGCTTGGAGAGTTACTTCTGGTATGTGCTGAATAGGGACATAAGTCTGCAGAGAAAGATGCCCTGAAGTGGATTTGAGCTTTTGAAATACCCAGATTCCCTAAAAGCTTGCCTTGTACAAAATAACAAACAATCGGATGGAATGCATTTAACAGGGCTCATACGAACATGGATCAAATCAGATTGCGTACAACTAATGTAGAGACCCATATCAAATATGCAGTGCGAATTCTATTGGGGGGACTGCAAAGGAAATTGAAAACAATCGCCGTTGGCTTTATCCAAAGTTTCCGAAAGTGCTGACACTTGCAGAGCACCTAGCAAGTGAGACGAAAATAAATTTATAGAAGGTATGCTTCTTACAGATGTGCAGCTCGAGGCATGTGTTGCAGCAAAAAGCCATTATGATGAAGAGGACAGAAAAAATCAATCCATTCAACCAGCTCGTGGACAGAAAATGATATCAGAAGAATCCAAGAAAAAAACTTGTTGAGCATCATCAGAAGATGGAAAGGGAATTGAATCCGCCAAAAAAAGAATTTGATTCAGCAAGTAAAGAAATGCCATGCACATTGGCTATTGTTGGTCATTTATGTGGCGGGAATATTTGAACACATTTCAAAAGCGTAACAAGCTCTATATTAGCTTAAAAGACACCAAGGTGTTGGCAAAATTAGTACGTGGGAATGGAAATGAAAACAGCCTAAGAAAAGCGCAGATGTTTCCGATTGGAAGTATATCAATAGAGTTATTTCCATTATCAAGGTATGCAGAATCTCTTTGACAGTTGCAACCAATATAAATGCAGTGGCGAATGGCAGTGCTTCTGAAGTTCGGCAGCGATTGGGCAAAGGAAAAAGGAAAGACTCGATGACAATCCCTCAGATCTGCAGTCGGATTTGATAGACTTATTGATGACGCAATGAAGTTTGTTCCGATTTGATTAATTACGCAAGTTATGGTGATCATGATGATACAGAAGCTGGCAAAATCAAGAAAATCCACGACAAACTCCAAAAAGGAGTACAAAAAATAAAGCCAAGATAAAAAAGAAACATGGGTACCCAATTGTGTCTACACCTTTAACACCTGCAACAACAAACAACCCGTCACTGGTTAAGGCCATTTATGAACAACCTCGATTCAAAGTTGAAATGGCAAAACAAAAATTTGCGGACGCAAAACGCGAGCATGAGAAATCATTCGAAGAAATGAGAAAAGAGAGCGATAGACTGCGTAAAGCATTGGAGGAATTGCACAAGACGGGATTTACCGACAATTGATTTGATGAAATTCTAAAATCCTTCGAAAAGGGATTCGTCTTTGGCTGAAGTACGGAGACAATGGAGAAAACTCTGTGAATTTTTCAAATGTTATCAATCTCATCAAATGTTGCCTGCATTCATCATTGCAATGCTTGTAGATTATTCCAGGGAAGGAAAGGATTTAGTTTTACAGGGGAGAGAATATCAAGTATTTTAAAAAATGCACAACAGAGCAAGCTACACAGGCAAATTGTTGTCGCATATGTTGTGCAAAGCATATCATCAGCATATGTTGAAATATCCAGCATTACCTGATGGGCGGATTACGTTCTCTTGGAAAACTCCTTCCACTAGACACAAAGGAATTTAGCGGAAATGACGCAAAAAGGAGCCCAACTTCACGAAGACATGGAAAACGCGCTCAAAGGCTATTTCGGCTATCATGGAGAAAAACAAAAGAGAATTTGATGAGCGAATCGCTTGAGCGCGTGAAGCGTATTGAGACTGAGGTGGAAGCGATTTTGCCACCTCTTCCAGAGGAACGTATCAAAGAGATCCGAGATTCTGTACAGGAGGCGTTCATTACAGATTCGGCAGAATTAGACAAAGCCGTAGACGATCTGTTTTAGAACATTTACGAAAACGCTTGATTGGTTACTGAAAACCAGGGAAACGTTTTGTTTTATGCGAACGAAAATCTAACTTTCACTGACATGTTTCAGTTTACTATGATTTGATATTCGTTTAACTTTATTGAAAAATTGTTAGTTTTATAATGTTCAAATTGTCATCAAAGTTATATTCAAATGCTAAATATTGAGCGTACCCTTATTAGTTAATGTGAAAATGTAAATATGGTGATGGTATTATTGTTTCATTCCAACGTCGTTACGGAGAATGGCTAGTAAACATGTACATCAGCTGCTCTTAAAATGTATGTGATAGGTAAATGAGTGTTTCCTCTTTTTTCTCTCTTGATATATACTTCCAGAATTTGTATTTTAACATTACGCTAATGTTTGTTGAAAGCTTTTCTTAAAGGAATACAAGCTGCCATTTACTACATCACAATAAAATAAATGCTTGCATATTTTGGTAAGTCATCTGAAAGTATTACTTTTTGAAAATTAAAAAATCGTATTCGATCGCGTTTCAAAGATATCGATAACATTGTCTAATTATTTTATTATTTTGGAGTCCACAAGTAAATGCCCATTTTGAATAGCGCGCCCTTTTTTGTACCAGCTGACAACGCCATCTATTAAACGTAAACAATCAACACAGCATCCGAGCGATAGTTTTTTTATATACACATAACCAATTTTAGCATGAGATGGTGCATCATTATTTACTTGAATTACATTCGTATTAAAGTCAATTTTATCGCCCAGTCATTTTAGTAACGATAAATAAGTGGCCAATCTAGGTATTTTCAATTGTGTAAACAAACTCGCATGCTTACCTCTTCAAACACGGAGGTCCTGTGTCGCGTATGTGCATGTTGTGGCACGCAAAGAACCCTCTCTGCTAAAAAGCCATGAGTTGCTAAGCACTATGTCTAAATTTGCAGCCCTTCACCGGCAATGGTGTGTCCTCAATTGAGTGAAATATTCTCGACGGTATGAAACAACAAATAATCAATCTAGGGTAATTTCTTGCGCACATGCGCAGAGAGTTGTATGGAATTCCCTTTCATACATATTCACGAGAGAAGCACCGAGCCGCTATTAAATTCTACGCTCATTTATTACGCAATTAGATGGTTTCATTTTATAGAAATTGCTACAAATGTTTATTTTTTTGGTTTGAGGCACAGGTAAACTTAAATCATTTTTCTACACCGTGAAAAAAAATAAGTATTATGACAGCCTGTATATCTTTAACCGTGTGCACAACACTGACTCTTGCTTTCTCTATAATGATTTTTGGCATATGCTTGAACGTTTGTGTCATATCTGTGTTGTTGGGGAATAAAACTGATTTAAGATTTACTTTATATTTTAAGTAGTGTAACATTCGGTTATCTGAAAATAGATGATGTCTATTAGCAATGAAAGAATGGCATGCTTAAAAACTTGTTTTTTGTTTGTTTTTTATTTATTATTATTATTTTTTTTTGTTTGATTTTATTTTGCTTGTTTATCTTTTGTAGGTTGTTTGTTTAGGGTTTATATTTTGATGGATTTTTTTTAATATGAATTAATTGTTCGGGTTTTTTTTAAAATCCTTTTTTCGAATTTTTTGTTGGGGGTATGTGTTTGTCTTTTGATTCTTTTTTATTATTATTATTTTAATTTATTTATTTTATTTGGGGTTTTTTTGTTTGTTTATTTGTTTGTTTATTTATTTTTTTTCTTGATTTTTGTTTTTATATTTTTTGTTGTTTTTTCTTTGGAAGCGTTTATATGGGAAATTGCTAACTTGATATAAATCCTATTACAACACCTGCAAGGAAATGAAGCATTATGTTTGATCATTAAATGGTTGATTAATATCTTTATTTCTTTTTTCACACAAGTTTATATTATTGTATCACGCATAGTAAAAATATTTTTGACAAATCAATATTTAAAGAATTGCTTCACTAAACCAGAGTGATAAAGGTAAAATGCGTGCAGAAATTACATGTATAAATTATCAATAATTATTTAGAACCCTCCTATGGCGTTAAGGACCCTTTTTACACTGCGCACAAAATAACTAGTAATTCTAAGCAATTAGAGTTATCTGTCCTTACAGTAATAGTGTCGGCATTACCAAAATTCAAGCATTGTAACATGTCAGTTGGTAGATATAACTGAACTCTTTATTTACACGTTTTGTGTTCATTCAAGTGAGCAATGGGGGCTTCTTTTCATCAATACTTCATTATCTTTGGACATTTTCCCTGGGGATAAATGGTCCGAAACATATACATGTATTAAATACTTATGTCGTAGATAAACAAAATACTAACACCTTAATGTGATTTAAATTTCTCGGTGTTTACAAATAATATTTTATTAGTGTATAGAGGGACCTGAAGAAAGTCCTACATCGTATTTAAATTTCTGATGCGCATGCGAAATCATATTCATGAGGGTTTTACTTTATGTTTACAGAACGTCTATTGTTACTTATTACTATTTACAATTTCTTTTCACTTTAAAATAATGGCATGGCTATTTGCAATAGGAATCACCAGTGTCCCTTACGGATGTTTTAGACAGGCGTGTTCCAAACTGCGGTAACACAGACGGTGTGAAATACCCAGGAAACAATGGCTCTCCTCTTGAAACGCGTTTAAAAAAATGAATCCATTAATGATTGACCCAGTATTTGCACACACAGACATACGACTCCAAGAGGAACCATCAAATTCGTTTGCTGCATACACACATGTACTAACTGCGGTGAATATGGTTCAGAATGCTTTATGAAGAGAAGAATTCGTGCTTCAACAGTGCAGAACAGGGAAAAATCATATGCGCTGCAGATGATCAGTAAATTGCAGCTTATGGCAATATTCTTGGTGAATTTGAGTACGGACTTCATCATTTAGAAGTGAAATCAGTGCCTGTTAATTCAGATAAGAAAGATATTGAGTGAGTACATAATAGACAAATTGCAGAGTTTGCTGTTTTGGCTTTCAACTGCCGAAAGGATGTATCAGCAGTTATTCAAAGAAGACACTATATATTTGTAAGCTAGCCTTGTATACATTTCTAAAATCACTAAATTTCGTCTCTTGTGAGACTAGTTCACAGTATAGAATGAGTCCATTATAAAACCTTACGACTAACTCTATTTCTGTTGTTACATTTTGCAAGATATAGATTATCAAAATGATTTCCCGAACCACTTTAAATAATTTCCCCTTTTTTATAGTGTAAAATGTGATGAATGTGGCAACATCACCAAAGTATCATCATGAGGGAAAGGCATTAGAAGGGAGTGAGATGAGGATATGTGGCTCATGGCTCGTGTGACTGCTCAACAGGGTTTGCTTACTCCCAAACACATCATCCCAACTCTGGTGTGTCCAAGGTCCGTATGTGCCCTATTCTTATTTTGTATTTTCTATAGGCATTATGAAATAGGTCATTGTTTTGTTGCCTTCATTGTGTCATGTAAACACTAACCCTGATAGGGTACAACTATTTGTAATCTATATCTGTGAATATGGTAAAAACATGCTTGAATCTCACCATAATATCACAACGGTAATATACAATCACTTAATTTCTGTGTATGTATATTAATTTTAACATTGTCTATACTTTTAGCTGCGCTAAACGTCCAGGACGTCACTCGATCAACTTTCAAAGAGAGAGATTGAGAATGGAGAAAGGGCAAAGAAAATTGCATTAAGTATACGTGTTCCATCGCGGTTAGGTTAGAGGTGCAAATAATGGAGTTAATTAATTGTTAGAATTATAGGGCAAATTACATATAATTTTGTGTAAAATCATTGTAAAAGGAACCCATTACCGTAAACATTATAGTTTGGTTGATGGATTTTTTTTTTCTTTGTAGAAATGGAAACATAGTATCTGATCATGCTGAATGGCACACAAGGTCAAGTGGTAGAAAATACAACTGGTAAAATGCTGTCTGACATGTTTTATACTAATTATTAAGTCATTCTACATTCACTGATTTTGACTTTGGATTACTCACGTGTACCTGATAAAGACAATGGGTTCACGGTGGGACCGGTCGACGGGTTATGCTGACTCCTACTACATGTAGGCACCTGACCCCACCTCTAGTGTATCCAGGTCCGTGTTTACCCAACTCGTGTTTTGTATTCTGTCTGGTACTCATGCGATTGATCATTCTTCTTTTCATCATATTAAGGCAAATATAAAGAACGGTAATCACTCTATCAACATCCGAGTACAAAACAAGAGTTGGGTAAACACAAAACCCTGAACACACCATAGGAGGGATCAGGTGCCTAGGAGGAGTAAGCATCCCCTTGTCGACCGGTCACCCGCGCCGTGAGCCCATTGTCTTGATCCGGTAGACGAAGCAATCGGCAGTCAAATCGGTGCATTTCAGTTAAAATCATATAAGCTCTTGGATATTATTAAACACATCATATCATTGGTGTAATTTCATGCAAAAGATATGATAGTGTTTCTTAGGCTTTGCGTCTGTGTGTGTTTGATAAACGTACATGCATATATATGACACGGCGTATTGATCGGAGACAAGACTGGAAAACTCTGTACTATTATACCGGTTGTAGAAAATGCAAAATGTTTTATAATACCAAGTAAATAGAAACCTTTCTAAAAAGCATGACCGCAGGTAAGAAACAATACGTACACGTGTAATATACAGTTTATATATAGACCCACGTAAATGAAATAATTAACCTTATGACATAGCTGAGAAAACACCAGTTACAACTGGGATAGATCCACCAGACCGAAGGAAGAATGATAAATTATCTGAGAAGTGATGACATCGATGCCAGTGAGCTGATATAGATATTCATTTCATTCGTCAATTTTCGTAACTTACCGTAAATCTATTTCGCGGTTCTTCACAACTCAAGCTCGAGCGCTTTCACGCTTGGTATATATAGTCCTACAGGTCAGTTTTTTGGTCAGTGCCAAGTTCGTTACAAGTAACAAAGGTCGTTTTTATCGTACCTTAGTTTGCGCAAGAACTACAGGGCCACCGCAACCCCCGTCTGTTTTAATAATGTATTTATCGTTTGTGCATCTTGTTTTGTGGATTTTGGATGTGTTTATAGCCTTACATGCAAATTAAAAGCGATCTCTGTAACAACGCAACCAAACCTATCTATTGTTATTATTTTTCTTCAAATAGTCAAGAAAACATTTATTTTCGGACGAAGGTACTGGGGGAGAAAATAAAATAGCAATCACTAGAGATAAGAGGAAGTATGGGAAATATATTTTTCTTATGTTCTAATTCACCAGTTCAACCGAACATAAATCATTTATAAAATAAACACAAACACATGTATACGATGAGCTCGTTTGCGTGAAGCAACAAATTTTAATTCACAAAATATACAAAATTTCTTTCACTACGTTTTCGTTCTACAAAAGAAAAAAGTCCAATAAGTCGACATCACTAAACGTATATATGTATACAAATATATAAACAATGGGAGGGGGTGTAATATGTTGCAATGTATAGCAGTGAACTTCGAATGACTTAAAAAACCCGAAATTATACTTTATAAGTGCCTGAATCATGCGTAGCACGGATTCAGATTTCTATTCAACTGTGAACAAAAGTTTACAACCAATCGATCGTATCGATGTCGATACGCCCACTTCATTTTATGAATAAATACACGTGTTTTATTTTATAAATATATATATATATATATACGATCATCACAAAGGTATATTTTCGTGTTGATAGTTTTTATGGTGTTGCAAAGTATCATTTAAATTTGCTATTTTTAAAAATGTCTTCTATGTTGATATGTAGGCGTGTGAAGAAATTCGTCTTTCATCAATGTGT
>CAJDSM010039598.1:18034-29754 GCA_903981925.1 Ostrea lurida
TTTCAAATGAAATTAGAAGTAGGCAGGGCGAATATGTCTTCCCTGAGCGACTTACCACTTAAGTTTAAACACATTGTAAAATGACGCAAAACGGGTTTGGATTGTTTATTAGAGTGACTTCAAAGGGGATTAATAGAGATTCACTTTTTTTTATTTAACAATCCGAAAGGACAAGCCCCTAATGTTTCGAATTTGTGGCCGTTCTTTCACATGCAGCTATCGATTCGAATCAAAAATTTAGTGGGTGGCATTTCGGAATCTGAGTTTACTGCTTTGACATATCTAGGAATATGTAATATTTTTTAAAAAAGTTTCATGTTTATGAATTGAAGTCACCTCAGGGTATAACCTCAATGCTTATGAAATGAAGTTAATACAAATTCTCCAAATAACACTTTCTTTAAAATCCCAATATATGTTCAGCTGTATTGAACATTCGAAACATCAAACTAATATGAATTGTCATGTATATCGATGTTTCATTCAAGGTCAGTCACCACAGCTTTATAACATCAAGTCAATATGGTGGTGCGGTAAGGGACAAATGTATTTGCTTATGCCATTACTTCTTCGAATGCTTGTATATACTAGTATATTAGGATTGTCAAAAATGAGGTAAATTCTAAGTCGATCTATTCGATTCAGATTTATTCGAAGAATATATTCGATTATTCGAAAGTTTTTAACCATCTGTTTGCGCGAACGGTTTGTTGCTTCGTACAAGTGTATACACATGTATATTAAATAATCTCCAGTATAATATTCTCACGTGTTTTACATATGGAACATTGTATTTACCACACTATTAATACACGTGTACTAAACAGCATACTGTGGATCATCATTGTTCGCGGGGGACCAATTGATGTTTGTGGATTTCGTGGGTCATCCTTTAACCACGAATTTACGCCCCGAGAAATGTTTTTATTTTCCTTTTAATGGCTTTATAAATATTATGCCGTTCCCATTACCCATGAATTCACATCCCCTCGAACCAGCAAATTATTGGTTTCCCACGAACATATTGGCCCCCACGAGATAAAATGATTCCCAAGTATTTAGATTCTAGATTTAACTTCAATGAAATCGTGTCGTGTAAGGCAATCGTATGGGACAAACATTGATATATACCAAGTATGTATAACATATAAGCGGGATCATAGCGGGTAAATTACCGGCAATTAGTATCCAGTTACTGTTGAAGTCCTTTCGTAGACCCAATGAAAACATTAAAACGAGTACATTAATTCCGAAGCATGCACGACACGTTAAGATTAAATTATAAACTTTTGAATATCTCACCCATATATCGGAACATGTACATTTAGGAAGAACATAAGCTTTTCCTCATGAGAAATATGTGTCCCTTTATACTGAGGTTTTTTATCTTTGAAAAATACATTATATCTACGCTGTCGGAGGCTCGGTAATGTAGTGTTTAGATGGAAGTAAGCCCGAAGATTAAACGAAATCTCTTCGATGAGAGATTAAATAAGATAAGATAAGATAGATAGATAAGAATAGATGGTTCAAATTTATATATTTTAGATAGAGTTCAAATATATATTATTTAGAAAAAAACATGACAGACCAAAGAAAAAACTGTTGATCCAGAGAAGGCATCGAAGTATTACATGTAGCAAAAGGTCCTGAACAAAAAAAACACTGATTGATGATAATGAATGCAAACGCCAAATGCGGATGTTTTATTTGTTCCGCTCCAACTTTCAATATTCTCTGCTTGGAGAGTTACTTTCTGGTATGTGCTGAATAGGGACAGTAAGTCTGCAGAGAAAGATGCCCTGAGGTGGATTTGAGCTGTTTGAAATACCCAGATCCCTAAAAGCTTGCCTTGTACAAATAACAAACAAATCGGATGGAATGCATTTAACAGGGCTCATACGAACATGGCATCAAATCAGATTGCCGTACAACTAATTAGAGAACCCATATCAAAATATGCAGTGCGAATTCTATTGGGGGGACTGCAAAGGAAATTGAAAACAATCGCCGTTGGCTTTATCCAAAGTTTCCGAAGTGCTGACACTTGCAGAAGCACTAGCAAGTGAGACCGAAAATAAATTTTATAGAAGGTATGCTTCTTACAGAATTGTACAGCTCGAACGGCATGTGTTGCCCAGCAACAAAGCCATTATGATGAAGAGGACAGAAAAAATCAATAGCAACATTCAACCATCTCCCTAGTGAGCAGAAATGATATAGAAGAAATCCAAGAAAAAAACTTTGTTGAGCATCATGCAGAAGATGGAAAGGGAATTGAATACCCCAAAAAAAGAATTTGATTCAGCAGTAGTAAAGAAATGCCATGCACATTGGCCTATTGTGGGTCATTTATGGTGGCGGAATATTTGAACACATTTCAAAGCGTAACAAGCTCTATATTAGCTTTAAAAAAGAGCACCAAGGTGTTGGCAAAATTAGTACGTGGGAATGAAAGAAAAACAGCCTAAGAAAAGCGCATGATGTTTCGATTGGAAGTAATCAATAGAGTTAATTTCCATTATCAAGTATGCAGTAATCTCTTTGAACAGTTGCAACCAAATATAAATGCAGTGGCGAGGAATGGCAGTGCTTCTGAAGTTCGGCAGCGTATGGGCAAAGGAAAAGGAAAGACTCGATGAAATCCCTCAGTCTGCAGTCGATTTGATAAGACTGTATGATGACGCAATGAACAAGTTGTTCCGATTTGATTAATTACGCAAGTTATGGTGATCATGATGATACAGAAGTGGCCCAAAATCAAGAAAATCCACGACAAACCCAAAAGAGGAGTACAACAAAATAAATGCCAAGATAAAAAAGAAACAATGGGTAACCCAATTGCTGTCTACACCTTTAACACCTGCAACAACAAACAACCCGTCACTGGTTAAGGCCATTTATGAACAACCTCGATTCAAAAAGTGAAGTGGCAAAACAAAATTTGGCGGACGCAAAAACGCGAGCATGAGAAATCATTCGAAGAAATGAGAAAAGAGAGCGATAGACGCGTAAGCATTTGGAGGAATGCAAAGACGGGATTTACCGACAATTGAATTTGAATGAATTCTAAAATCCTCGAAAAGGGATTCGTCTTTGGCTGAAGTACGGAGAACAATGGAGAAAACTCTGTGAAATTTTTCAAATGTTATCAATCTCATCAAATGTTGCCTGCATTCATCATTGCAATGCTTTGTAGATTATTCCAGGGAAGGAAAGGATTTAGTTTTTACAGGGGGGATGAGAATATCAAGTATTTTAAAAAATGCACAACAGAGCAAAGCTACACCAGGCAAATTGTTGTCGGCATATGTGTCAAAGCATATCATCAGAGATGGTTGAAATATCCAGCATTACCTGATGTGGCGGGATTACGTCTCTCTTGGAAAACTCCTTCCACTAGACACCAAAGGAATTTAGCGGAAAATGACCCAAAAAGGAGCCCAACTTCAACGAAGACATGGAAAAGACGCTCAAAAGGCATTTCGGCTTATTCATGGAGAAAAACAAAAGAGAATTTAGAGAGGCGAATCGGCTGAGCGCGTGAAGCGTATTGAGGACTGAGGTGGAAGCGATTTGCACACCTCTTCCAGAGGACGTATCAAAGAGATCCGGAGATTCTGTACAGGAGGCGCTTCATTACAGAATTCGGCAGGAATTAGAACAAAGCCGTAGACGATCTGTTTAGAAGACATTTTACGAAAACGCTTGCGATTGGTTACTGAAAAGCCAGGGAAACGTTTTGTTTTATGCGACGAAAATCTAACTTTCACTGACGATGTTTCAGTTTACTATGCATTTGATATTCGTTTAACTTTTTTGAAAAATTGTTTAGTTTTATAATGTTCAAATTTGTCATCAAAGTTTATATTCAAATGCTAAATTATTGAGCGTACCCTTATTAGTTTAATGTTGAAAATGTAAATATGGTGATGGGTATTATGTTTTCCATTCCAACGTCGTTGTACGGAGAATGGCTAGTAAACATGTACACAGCTGCTCTTAAAATGTATGTGATAGGTTATGGTTGTTTCCTCTTTTTCTCTCTTGATATATATTTCCAGATTTGTATTATTTAACATTTAACGCTAATGTTTGTTGAATAGCTTTTCTAAGGAATACAAGCTGCCTATTTACTACATCACAATAAAATAAATGCTTGCATATTTTGTAAGTCATCTGAACAGTTATTACTTTTTGAAAATTAAAAAAATCGTATTCGATCGCGTTCAAAGATTATCGATAACATTGTCTAATTATTTATTTATTTGTGGAGTCCACAAGTAAATGCCCATTTTTGAAGTAGCGCCGCCCTTTTTTGTACAGGACAACGCCATCTTATTATAAACGTCAAACAAATCAAACACAGCATCCGAGCGATAGTTTATTTTATATACCACATAACCAATTTAGCATGAGATGTGCATTTAATTTACTTGAATTAATCGTCGTTAAAGTCAAATTTTATCGCCAGTCATTTTAGTAACGAACAATAAGTGGCCAATCTAGGTATTTTCAATTTGTAAACAAACTCGCATGCTTACTCTTCAAAACGGAGGTCCTGTGTCGCGTATGTGCATGTGTGGCACGCAAAGAACCCTCTCTGCTAAAAAGCCATGAGTTGCTAAGCACTATGTCCTAAATTTGCAGCCGCTTCACGGCAATGGTGTTCGTTCCTCAATTGAGTGAAATATTCTCGACGGTATGAAAAACAACAAATAATCAATCTAGCGGTAATTTCTTGGCACATGCCGCAGAGAAGTTGTTGGAATTCCCTTTCATACATATTCACGTAGAGAAGCACCGAGCCGCTTATTAAATTTCTACGCTCATTTATTACGCAATTAGATGGTTTCATTTTATAGAAATTGCTACAAATGTTTATTTTTTTGGGTTTGAGCACAGGTAAACTTAAATCCATTTTTCTACACCGTAAAAAAATAAGTATTATGACAGCCTGCTATATCTTTAACCGTGTGCACAACACTGACTCTGGCTTTCTCTCTAAATGATTTTGGCATATGCTGTGAACAGTATTAGTTGTCATATCTGTGTTGTTGGGGAATAAAACTGATTTAAGAGATTTAACTTATATTTTTAAAGTAGTGTTAACATTCGGTTATCTGAAAATAGATGATGTCTACTTAGCAATGAAAGAATGGCATCGGCTTAAAAACTTGTTTTTTGTTTGTTTTTTATTTATATTATTTTATTTTTTTGTTTTGATTTTATTTTGCTTGTTTATCTTTTGTAGGTTTGTTTGTTAGGGTTTATATTTTGATGGTTTTTTTAATATGAAATTAATTGTTCGGGTTTTTTTTAAAATCCTTTTTTCGAATTTTTTGTTGGGGTATGTAGTTGTCTTTTGATTCTTTTTTATTATTATTATTTTATTTATTTATTTTATTTGGGGTTTTTTGTTTGTTTATTGTTTGTTTATTTATTTTTTTTCTTGATTTTTGTTTTTAATATTTTTTGTTGTTTTCTTTGGAAAGGCGTTTATATGGGAAATTGCTAAACTTGATTATAAATCCTATTTTACAAACACCTGCAAGGAAATGAAAAGCATTATGTTTGATCATAATTGGTTGATTAATATCTTTATTTCTTTTTCACACAATTTATATTATTGTATCACGCATAGATAAAAATATTTTTGGATCAAATCAATATTTAAGAATTGCTTCACTACAACAGAAGTGATAAAGGTAAAATGCGGTGCAGAAATATACATGTATGAAATATCAAAATAATTATTGTAGAACCCCCCTATGGCGTTAAGGACCCTTTTTACACTGCGCACAAAATAACTGAGGTAATTCTAGCAATTAGCAGTTATCTGTTCCTTACAGTAATAGTGTCGGCATTACCAAAATTCAAGCATTGTTAACATGTGAGTTAGGTAGAGTATAACTGAACTCTTTATTTACACGTTTTGTGTTCATCAAGTGAGCAAATGGGGGGCTTCGTTTCATCAAACTTCATTATCTTTGGACATTCCCTGGGGATTAAATGGTCCGAAACATATACATGTATTAAATACTTTATGCCGTTAGATAAACAAAAATACTAACACCTTAATGTGATTTCAATTTTCTCGGTGTTTTACAAATAATATTTTATGAGTGTATAGAAGGGACCTGAATGAAAGTCCTACATCGTATTAAATTTCTGATGCGAATGCGAAAATCATATTCATCGAGGTTTTACTTTTCATGTTTACAGAACGTCTATTGTTACTATTACTATTTACAATGGTTCTTTTCACTTAACAATAATGGCATGGCTTTTGCAATACGGAATCACCAGTGTCCCTTACGGATGTTTTAACAGGCTGTTCCAAACTGCGGTAACACACAGACGGTGTTGAAATACCCAGGAAACAATGGCTCTCTCTTGAAAAACGCGTTAAAAAAAAAATGAATCCATTAATGATTTGACCCAGTGAATTTTGCACACACAGATACAACTCAAGAGGACCGATCAAATTATCGTTTGCGTCATACACACATGTACTAACTGCGGTGGAATATTGGTCAGAATGCTTTATGAAGAGAAGAATTTCGTGCTTCAACGTGCAGAACAGGGAAAAATCATATGCGCTGCAGATGATCAGTAATTGTGCAAGCTTAATCGGCAATATTCTTGGTGATTTGAGTACCGGACTTCATCATTTAGAAGTGAAAATCAGTGCCTAGTTAATTCAGATAAGAAAGAAAAAAAAAATAAATTGAGTGTAGTACATAATAGACAAATTGCAGGAGTTTGCGTTTTGGCTTTC
Organism: Ostrea lurida; assembly: GCA_903981925.1. NCBI lineage: Eukaryota > Metazoa > Mollusca > Bivalvia > Ostreida > Ostreidae > Ostrea > Ostrea lurida. Next base: position 24,816 of record CAJDSM010039598.1, read on the forward strand.
AACTGCCGAAAGGATGTATCAGCAGTTTATCAAAGAAGACACGTATAATATTTTGTAAGCTAGCCTTGTATACATTTTCTTAAAAATCACTAATTTCGTCTCTTGTGAGACTAGGTTCAAAGTATAGGAATGAGTCCATTAATAAAACCTTACGACTAACTCTATTTCTTTTGTTACATTTTGCAAGCTATAGATTATCAAAAATGATTTCCAGAACCACTTAAAAATTCTCCCTTTTTTAAGTGTAAAATGTGATGAATGTGGCAACATCACCAAAGTATCATCATGAGGGAAAGGCATTAGAAAGCGACGTGCGATGAGGATATGTGGCTCATGGCTCGTTGGACTAGCTCAACAGCGTTTGCTTACTCCAAACACATTCATCCCAACTCTGGTGTGTCCAAGGTCCGTATGTGCCCTATTCTTATTTTGTATTTTCTATAGCATTATGGAAAATAGGCTCATTGTTTTGTTGCCTTCATTGTGTCATGTAAACACTAACCCTGATAGGGTACAACTATTTGTAATTATATCTGTGAATATGGTAAAACATGCTTGAAATCTCACCATATATCACAACGGTTATATACAATCACTTAATTTCTGTGTATGTAATTAATTTTTAACATTGTCTATACTTTTAGCTGCGCTAAAACGTCGCAGTGACGTCACTCGATCAACTTTCAAAGAAGAGAGCATTGAGAATGAGAAAGGGCAAAGAAAATTGCATTTAAGTATACGTGTTTCCATCGCGGTTAGGTAAGAGGTGACAATAATGGAGTTAATTTAATTGTTAGAATATATAGGGCAAAATTACATATAATTTTGGTAAAATCATTGTAAAAGGAACCCATTACCGTAAACATGTTATAGTTTGGTTGATGGATTTTTTTTTTCTTGTAGAAATGGAAACATAGTATCTGATCATGCGCTGAATGGCACCACAAGTTCAAGTGGTGAAAATACAACTGGCTTAAAATGCTGTCTGAACATGTTTTATACTTAATTATTAAGTCATTCCTACATTCACACTGATTTTGACTTTGGAATTCTCACGTTGTACCTGATAAAGACAATGGCGTTCACGGTGGACCGGTCCGACGGTTATGCTTGACTCCTACTACATGTGGCACCTGACCCCACCTCTAGTGCTACCAGGTCCGTGGTTTACCAACTCGTGTTTTGTATTCTGTCTGGTACTCATGCGATTGATCATTCTTCTTTTCATCATATTAAGGCAAATATAAAGAACGTAATCACTTACTCAACATCCGAGTACAAAAAGAGTTGGGTTAAACCACAAAACCCTGAACACACCATAGGAAGGGATCAGGTGCCTAGGAGGAGTAAGCATCCCTTGTCGACCGGTCACCCCGGCGTGAGCCCATTGTCCTTGATCCGGTAGACGAAGCAATCGGCAGTCAAATCCGGTTGCATTTCAGTTAAAATTCATATTAAGCTCTTGGATAATTATTAAAACACATCATATATTGGGGTAATTTCATGCAAAAATATTGATAGTGTGTCTTAGGCTTTGCGTTCTGTTGTTGGTTTGATAAACGTAATGCGATATATATACACGGTCGTATTTGCATCGCGAGACAACGACTGGAAAACTCTGTACATTATTACCGGTTTGTAGAAAATGCAAAATGTTTTATAATAAACCAAAGTAAATAGAAACCTTTCTAAAAAGCATGACGCAGTAAGAAAACAATATCGTACACGTGTTAATGAATACAGATTATATTATAGACCCCACGTAAATGAAATAATTACCTTTATGACATAGCTAGAGAAAAACACCAGTTACAACTGGGATAGATCCACAGACCGAAGGAAAGAATATAAATTATCTGAGAAGTGATGACATCGAGATGCCAGTGAGTGATATAGATATTCCATTTCATTCGTCAATTTTCGTAACTACCGTCAATCTATTTCGCGGTTCTCACAACTCAAAGTCGAGCGCTTTCACCTTGGTATATATAGTCCTCAGGTCAGTTTTTTGGTCAGTGCCGAAGTTCGTTACAAGTAACAAAGGTCGTTTGATATCTGTACCTTAGTTTGCCCTGCAGACACTCGGAGGGCCACCCAACCCGTCTGTTTTAATAATGTATTTATCGTTTGTGCATCTTGTTTTGTGGATTTTGATGTGTTTATAGGCCTAACATTGCAAATTAAAAGCGATCTCTTGATAACAACGCAACCAACCTATCTATTTGTTTATTTTCTTTCAAATAGTCAGAAAACATTTATTCTTCGGGACGAAGGTACTGGGGAGAAAAATAAATAGCAATCACTAGAGATAAGAGGAGTATGGGAAAATATATTTTTCTTATGTTCTAATTCACACAGTTCAACCGAATCATAATCATTTATAAAATAAACACAAACACATGTATACAGATGAGCTCGTTTGCGTGAAGCAACAGAATTTTAATTCACAAAATATACAAAATTTCTTTCACACGTTTCGTTTGCTACAAAAGAAAAAAGTCATAAGGTCGACATCACTAAACGTATATATGTTATACAAAATATATATAACAATGGGAGGGGGTGTAATATGTTGCAATGTATAGCAGTGAACTTCGAATGACTTAAAAAACCCGAAAATTTACTTTTATAAGTGCCTGAATCATGCGTAGCACGGATTCAGATTTCTAATTCAACTGTGAACAAAAGTTTACAACCAATCGATTTCGTATCACGGGATGTCGATACGCCCACCTTCCAAATTTTTATGAAAAATACACGTGTTTTCATTTTATAAATATATATATATATATATACGATCATCAAAACAAAGGTATATTTCGTGTTATAGTTTTTTATGGTTTTCTAAAGTATCATTTAAATTTGCTATTTTAAACATGTCTTCTATGGTTGATATGTTAGGCGTGTGAAAGAAATTCGTCTTTCATCAATGTGTATGCACTCATGACGCTACTTGATTATCGAACCTTAGATCGTGATCGTTCAAGCCTCAGCATTCAAGAGAAGAAAAACAGGTGAAGGTTGAAAAAAAGAACGGAACATAAACAGAGTAATATGAAGGAACATCAGGATATTTCCGCAACACCAGGAGTATCAAAGAAATAAGTAACACGACTTGGATGAATATTTCAGTACACCAACCATGGATAAAAGTTTCATATGACATTGTATGTCATTGATTCAGCAAGATTGTTTGTTATAAACGCCTTCTTATTCTTGATGCTATATATAATATTAGTAAGTGACCATACAATAATATAATGTCGTATATTTCCATACCAGAATTATCTCAACAATACACCATAGGCTCAAACAAAGGCTACACTTTGTATTTTCATCACAGGTCGCAATACTGAATATTTAATCAAAATTGAGCTACAAGATAAGCCTTTCGGAAACCATTTCACACACCGTAGCGTCCTGGTAATCTTCTGAATGGCGGAGTTCATTGATGAAGAAGAAGAGGAAGCACATTACATTACATGTGTAATACCCAGCTGTGCCAACAAAAGACATCTCATTATATTTGTTATACAGTACACATTTCCTTACTGCTACTGCAATAGATATCTTTATTCGTGAAATGTTTCAACAACATTTTATGATGTTGGTTGTTGGTGGTCGCATTGCATCTTTTTTAATGTATACTGTATCTATAATACACTCAGTCTGGTAAGTTCTATCTCTCTCTCTCTCTCTCTCTCTCTCTCTCTCTCTCTCTCTCTCTTCTCTCTCTCTCTCCTCTCTAGGATACTGATGAGAAAATAGATTATGACTTACGTTTTCATACTTTGTTACTTCTCATTTATATCTAAAATGATGCAATTAATATCGGTCATGGCCATTGTGCAACTGGAGGACTAAGATTTACAAAGCTTTTATACAGCGCAGTATTTCGTAGTGATATTTTTGTTCTAAATGTGCAGGTATCTAATAAAATGTTTTAGCACGTTTTTCTTTGAATTTTTGTTTCTTAAGCAAAACAAATAAATCCAGATATTAGCTATGTGAGGAATTTACAATTCTCCGAGGCTAGAAATGCCTTAACACATTTATGGTTTCCATACATGAATATTACTTCATTCTTTAAAAAAGTTTTGTTTGGTTTGTAAAGATCGCGTTTATATAAGAGAGGATGTACAACGATCTTATCAGTGTTATAGGATACTTAGTATGTTGAGTTCAGGGTCGTAGGATACCTGTTGAGGTTTGGTCAAAATATCTATCTCACTTGGTTAACTAAATGTCTGCTCCAAACTGCACCATTCATTGAAAGGAGGACCCTCTCTACACTGCCAACATATTAAGCGATTAGAAGTTTATCTGCCGCTTAGATCTAAATTGAAATATGTGGGTATTACCAAACTCTTAATCAATTCAATCATTTTGTAACGTGTCAGAGGTAAAAAGATAAGAATAACTGAAACTCTTTATTTGCAATGTTTGTTTTCATCAAGTGAGCAATGGTGATTTCTTTTCATCAATACTTCATATATGGCCCGTACCATATCTTAAAAATTTTCTTAAATAACTAATATTAAACCTTAATTGATATAATTTCTCCGTGTTCTAAACAATATGTTTCGTTTAGTGTATAGAGGAGGTCTTTAAAGGGGCTGGACACGTTTTGAAACTAAAAATGTTCAAATTTTAGATTGCCAATTCCAATGTTACAATCCTTGACTAAAGTATTTTCTACTGGTCAGGAAAATTTGAACGTCATCTATTGACTTCCAAGTGAAGATACAACACTTACAATTCTTTGTTATGTACACAAAGCCTGAGCCTGATTTTGCTCATCATATTGAATATGCTACTAAACGTCCATTTAACCAGAATTTTTCAAATATAGAATAGAAGGTCATTTTAAACACAATTAAACAGTATCAAGTGTTTCTCACATCACATATTGTTTTAAACTCGATATTTTCTACGAAGC
>CAJDSM010039599.1:9797-23581 GCA_903981925.1 Ostrea lurida
TGGAGGCAGACAAATAGAATATTAAGAATCAGCTTGCAGCGGAGCATGGTGATGAATTTTTCGCCAGCTAAAAGGCTTTTTGATTTTCATTTGTATGATGATTGTACTTTCTTTTCAATAAATATAGTACTAAACACAGATTATTGTTTCATGCGCAAACAGATGATAACTATAGTTTACCATCAAGCCATATAATGTGATGTGACTAAGTCGTGAATAAAACAATGTGGTAATTCATCAACAACGGGTTCAAAACCGGGGAGAGAAATACTAAAGCAGGCCATTACTTCCCATTAATTATGAGAAATAAAATCAAGAATTGTTAATTGCAGAAATGGCTTGTTAAATCACGAGGTGGGATCTCAGACACAGCAAGTAAATCTCTTGTCACTAAACAAAAAAAAACCTCTCTTCTGTTACCGGTATTTGATACTGGTAATAGGTCTGTGTAACCATGTGGGGCTCTTGGATCAAATCGTGGACCTGTGAACTTTAAAAAATCAGGGACCCACATGGCCTCTACAGGATCTCTTATCTTAACCACAACCTGTAGAACATTAGAAAGAGAACTCAGTTGAACTTCGATATCTCGGAATACCATGGTTATGTCAACTGATTTGGATTCCCAACCACCTATTTTTCTTAGTATTTTTACCCTCGATATTCGAACATTTTTTTTGATCTCATCGAAGTTTCGAGATACGAAGTTTTGCCCCTGTATATGATCCCTGTAGTTTGATGCAGTTTTTTATCCAAGCTTCCTTTAATTTCTTATTCCAGGGTAAGGAGCTTCGTCGTAATCTTCCATCAAGAATGAGAGCGCAGTACTGCTCCCGTAAACATCTTTAATGGAACATTCCACTAACAGCTCCTCTGCATTCCAGCCAGGAAATATACTGTGTTTCATCCACCCCATCAGCCAAAGGCAAGCGAACACACCGGTGGCAAGAGCGGTCCATGAGCAATTCACCTTGACCCCAATGAAACCAATCAACGGTCACGGAGTTAAAAGAAAGCAAAATCCGCATACCGCTTTTCTCTGGGTCGTCTGTCACAAAACCTCAGATCCGAAAACCACTGCAACTGTTGCTAGTCGGCTCTCTGTTTGTGAGGACATATACCCCCAACGACCCTCCCTGACCTTGTAAGGTCAAGCCCCAACAACGCAGCGCATCTGGAGGACAGTGATCTGATCAATACAGACTCAGACACGTGTAAGTTAGTGAAAAACATAATTGAAACCAGTTCCAAACGTCCCTGTCATCAAGTCCTAAAACAGACACAAGTAATGATTTCCAACACTGATTTCAATGACATTGAATGAAATGATTTTAAATATGAACTGGCAGTGCAAAAATGCTCCCCCAGCTGGTAATATCTCTAACCCCCAGATGTGTGAGTGTGGCAGAGGAATTCTCTGGAGTCCTTATCGTTCCTCGGGGCATCCACTACCGGTCATCCGAGAATAGGACTACAGATCTCTGGTCCCAGTCTGCCCTCCCATGAGAGGAGGACTGTCCCGCTTACCGGGGGTAATTCCCTCCCAGGGTCCTCACATCGTATGTCCTTCCTGTCCTCAGAAAGATAATTTACTCTGCCTTCAGGTCTAGTCCACCAGCACTATGCTACAGATTCAGCATTGAGGAGATTGGGACACACGGTGGAAAATTGCCCACTGAATAATAACTTCATGACAAATCCCAATAACAATGTACCCAGGGTGTCTGAAGTGTCCCAGAATCCTCAGGGAGAGCGTGACCTCAGCTAAATCTGTTTAAGAAACATTCCCCGGTGTCCCTGACAGTGTAGCGGATTGATTTGTTGTTGATGTGTCTACATCCGTCTTCCCCCTCACAAAAAACCCCAAGAACACAAGGCACATGGAAGAAATGAAACTCTTTTGATACTGGGTCCTCAGTCAGGGGGAAAATCAGTGCAACTGAAACCCCACAAGACCTGTCCAGTGGAGCCCGTTTTGCCGCTGTTATGGACAGCAAGAGTATGACCTGAACCACCCTTTTTTCCCAGAGGTCTCCTGGAAGATTTGGTCGTACAATCCAAGAACCTCCCCCGCCATTTTTCGCCTAGCCCTTGTTCCGCCACAGAATCACGACCTCGGATATACGCACTCCCCCACCTAGTCGCAGTAGAAAAAACAGAGTGAGCCACTACACTCCCCCCAGGCAACAACATGAAAGGATTCTTCGAGATGGGGACAACAGGACTAGTCCGTATCAAAGAGATAGATAACAGGGAAATTCTCCCTCCTAAGGACTTCAGACGGTAGTATAAACCTCAAGGTGATGACAGAGCACCCCCAGATTCTTATGATGGGCTAGACTAAGATAACATGAACAATTGTAAATGTACGATTTCATTCAAATGGCCAGTACTCTCGATCAAGAAATGCAACATGATGTGACCGAAAGACAGTCAACACCAGGCAGAATAATCTTAGAGGCATTTAGTTATGAAAGCCATTGACAATAAACAGTACTGATAAACAGTTTTCCAGAATCATGTGATCCAGAGTCCTTAGTAAATGATCCTCTCTCCACCAATGATTGGGACACTACGTCCAGCTAAACATGCACGTACATATCTTCTCTTCTGCCAAAAATCCACCTCTGACCTGGACTAGGCATCTTCACTCCAGCTCACGACTACGCTAGAGGTGGACAATAGAGATGCCGTGGAGAAACCTCCTAGAGGCAGATAAAAGACACTCAGGCAAGTTTGAACGCAGAATTTAACCCGAATTCTAACCAATTCAAAAAGAGAGCTAGTCACTATGACAACAAGAGACCGTGTGGTATTTCACCGGAAGGATGTTAGCCTCGAGAATTAAGATCCGTTTTCTTCAAGAGTCAACAGAAGACAGTCCAATAAATGACAGCACGTCAGACTGTAGTTCTGTTGATAAATTAGATATGTTGTCGATGATCACAAAGGGCACACAACTACACAAACAAATTCAGAACCCAGCAAACACACAGGCAAGAAGGAGAGCAGTGAACAAGTACAGTAAGGAAACGACTAGTGGACTACCTCAGGGAGCAGATCAGGTCCGTCTGCCCAGCAGATTCAACAGTTCAAGTGATAAAACAAGAGAAACTCAAAAGGGAGAAGCTAGGTCAGGAGTCGGCTTCCATCCCATCCACCCCCGAACCAATGACACCACCCCCGGTACACTAAACAATGGGTGAGACAGGAAGTGAAGATAAAGCCACCCAGGTCAGGGAACCCTGAGGAGCCATTGAACAGGCAGGCAGAGATTGAGAAACCCGCAAGATAGAGAAGCGTATATAGAATATACATGTAATATTATTTCGTAACTTGATAACATAGAGTCAGAATCATGTCAACTTTTGGACAAGAGCGCATTCAAAATCGTATCAAATGAGAACCTTATGCTTGAATTTTGAATCTGAGGTGAATCCATGCCCTGCCCAACAGACATGTTCTGACTCTTGAGGATCAATTACTGATAGTAATCGATAAGAATTATTATATACATGTACATGTATATACCCCCTACGTATTTTAAATCTGGACCATTTATAAGACAATAAATGAATTAAATTATCAAAAAAAGGAACATGAAATTATTTTGTGTATGACAACCATCAGGGGCTTCTTATACTCTTTTTTTTTTCACGTCAACTTATGTTTAGTTTTATACAGTACAACTCAGGTGGACATTAATATTTGCCCACTGGCCACAGTGGGCCAATATTTAGGAGGGCCATTTAAATGTCCACTGAACACAGTGGCTTGTGTATAGAAACTTGTATAGTGCACAGGTAAATGTGCCCTCCTAATGGCCCACAGGGGTGGGGGTGATTCCAAGTAGGGCGGCCCACACAGTGGAAGTGGACATTCATAAGATCACCTGAGCTGTAACTGTAAATAAGGTGGGAAAAAAAACATAAGAAGATGCCCTCTGATGTCAAGCTTTGTTCTGACACAAGTCCAATATTATTTCACCAAAATAAAACCCCTGTTTGACATTGATGCAATTGTGACATACATCAGTTTCAGTAAGAGTACTTAATATAATACCGAAATCAGAAACTACAGGAATGTGGTGATCTGGAAATATCAGAATAACACCTTTGAAATCACAACAGTGTCATAAAAAACAAAACATTCTCTGATAAGGTAACAATGTTAGAAGCTGAACGAATGTTCAAATATCGCGACATGAAGTAGTTAATAGCGAATTATTCGAAATAGATCTATTCTAGGTACAATCAAATGTCTAAACACCACTATTGAAATTGCTGCTGAAACAGAACTCAGTACGAGGGCACTTAGACATTTACAAAATACTTTATTAATAAAAAGAATCTTCCCAGTAACCAAATCTTTAAACAGGACGTACAACTCGACCACCAATCTTTGTTTCACTTATTTACTCGCAAGTCACATCACTGCAATTTTTATTTATTAATAGACCCCTACGCTGTCTAAGCAGCACTTGTTTATTTTGGTGGGTTTTTTTAACGAATCGTGGTCGAACATTCCAGAAACTGACCGATTCCTGAAGTATTGATTTCATAACATACAACATGGCTAACAACCTGGGAGCCGCGTGAACGAAAGTCCTTTGCTTCTTAATATTCTTGCTATCTTGCTCAAATGCTCAATTTATATTCCATTTTCTTTATAACCTAATTCCTACTTTTTGACTAAAATAAATTCTTATATTTATCTTAATTGACAATTGGCATGTAATTTAATGTCAATATACTATATAGATATTTTAGGTATTGAGAAACCCATACCAAGTATCCAGTCCTGGTTGTCTCACAGGTTGATTTATAAATGACAGACCTGTGAAATATCTCATGAAAGAATGTACATGTACTACATTTATAAATTTGAATGTTTGACTGAATATTCGAATACCGAATACGAATAGTAAGTCCCGAATATTCGAATATCCATTTTTTGGTAATTCGTTTCAGCTCTTAATACATGTAATATCATAATTGCATGTTATTAATTTCTTGTTGTCTACACAATGTAAAGACAGACAGAATCTTTGATCAAATTCCAAATCATGCAAGATTTAAGAAAGAAGTTTGACCTGTTTTAATTCTCTGTATTATCCAATATATACAGTATCTTAACACATGTTATGAAAAACTCACAGCGAAAGTCACTAAAGATTTTACGACCTTCAACTGCACTTAATCCATCTATTTGCAGCAGAAGGTAATCTCAGCCCACTGAAGAGCAGCTGCATAAGAAAATCCACAGTTACCTCCCCTTTGTAAGACAGTGAGATGAAAGCTCTTGTTGGGGTGCCAAGGCGGGACAGAAAGTGAGTACAAAGTAATAAAAGTATACAACAATCTGATTAAGTGGCAGATACAAAGTCGTACAACATTATCCTTGATTAAAGTGGGAACAGATACAAAGTGTATACATAACTAATTATCTGATTAAAGAGTAGTAAGTGGGGCAGAATACCAAAGTGTACACCATATAACTGGTTACAAGTAGATGGATACAATATAGTACAACATGTCTGATTAAAGTGGGCAGATACACGAAGTACAGCAACATATCTGAATTAATAGTGGGTCATGATACATAAAGTGTAACACACATATCTGTTAAAGGGGCAGATACCAAGCTGTACAACAATATCTGATAAAGTGGGAGATACCATACAAAGTGTACAACATATCTGATTAAAGTGTAAAGTAGGCAGATACAATGTAAACAACATATCTGATTAAAGTAGGCAAAGTACACATAAAACTGGGCACAAAGTGTGTGTACAAAGTACACAAACATGTCTTATTAAAGTGGACAAGGTATACATAAAATGGCATACAAAATAAGTACAACTAATTACTGGCTACAAAGTGTACACCATATCTGATTAAAATGGGTACAGTACACTTAAAACTGTCCATAAAAGTCTGCACTGTAAACTATATCTTAAATGTGACATCACCTCTGCTGACATAAGTTCACATAACTCTCTGATTGTGATGTCACATTTACAAATACAAGTAATCACATCATCTGCTGTTCACTTCTATATAGAAGAGCATATATTTTTTTAAAAAGTGTAATAGATACAGTCATAAAAGTTACAGTGAGCACAAAGCAAGCTCCAATGTTGACAGAATTAGTTAAAGAAAATTAATAAAAGTTGATGTACTACCTCAAAACTTTTCTTTGTCCCAACCTTTGGGCTCACTTGCTCTGCTCACTTATATGTATAACAGACTGAACAAATCATGGAATAGTCATTGGCATATACCAAGTGATGTCATATTTAATAAAGTATGGTAAATTGAAAAGAGAAATATTCTCTCACATTTACATATATTATTTTTGAAATTTTTGCTGGGGCTGAATGCCTAGTTACATCCAAATATCAAGAATTTTCATATTAAACTGTAAAAGGGTCTACTGGGACTCGAGCGGATGCTAAAGCCTGTGGTGTTACAGGTTGATAAGTGTTTGTTTGGATGCTACTGTGTATTAGCATATGGTCCGTCCATTTGTCAGTCTGGTAAATCAGTTTTCTGCACTCTCGTACATGTATATTTTGCATCAATTTGCTTTGCCATGACTAGTTTCAGGTAAAGTTCAAATTTTGTTCTGGTTCATCAATTTTTCGTTGTTTTATGGCTCTTGAGCTGAAAAAAAACCAAGATGTGTTTGTGAAACACTAATGTCCCCCGAATTTCACTGGCCAGTGGAAGGAGCTTGTCAAAAGGATTACGCATGTGAAATATTAAAGCCCTATCACTTACCATTCAAAAATTATGGCAATTGTTAAAGTTTTTTAAAAGTAGGTCAACTTCAAGGTCAAGACTTTTGGTACCAGTTAAAAAGGCTTGTCATAAGGAATACACATGCGAAATATCAAAGCCCTAGTACCTACCATTCACAAGAATAACCAAGGTTAAAGTTTCAGAGAGAATGACAGACAGGACAATTTAAGCAATATGCCCCCCCCCCCCCCTCTTCGATCCCGGGGGCATAAAAGAGAAAGTAAAAAGATGCAAATACTGGATTTTTCATAATTTCCCTATTTTGCAGCTACTTTTGGTATTTGGTACATTGCTTTGTCATGACAAGTTTCAATTTTGTTCTGGTCTATTGATTTTTTTGAGTTTTGGCGCTTGGACTTAGAAAATCACGCAAATGCTCAGTTCTCTAGACACCTTTTCCCCGTGATATGCTTCCAGATATTCCTTTGATAGCTGTCATGCTTGCAGATATTCATCTGATATTTAATACACAGCAAATTACAGGTCAAGAATGAATTTGTTCCGGTCAAATCAAGTTCGAATATTTTGTTAAGTTTTGGCCCTTGGACATAAAAATTGTAAAATTTGAATTAATATATCATATTTAGCTTTTATTTCATGGGACTTTGGCATTCTTGTGCATAAACTGTTGACTTGTGATTGTTGCGCAGACGACTTGATTTGTGGCCGGCAGGGAAATTTATTTCTAGCAACACTAACTTGCATGTTTTATAACTTGTAGGTTGCTACATAGCATGCACATCCCGATAACACTAAATAGTGCACACGCTCTGATAATGTCCAATATGAAATCGACTTAAATAAATATACAAACATTACAGTGTATTTCATTCCACCTAAACTGCTTTTTTTTTCTCTCTCTCTCAAAACGAGGCCTAAGGAAATTTTCAATTTCAAATCATTATAATTGTACATACATATATTGTCCACTTTCCATCCATATCTAGGTTTCCTCCGGGTACTCCAGTATCCTCCCACAACCCCCCCCCCCTCCCCCCTTACGCTAGTCAGTAAAATACTACATGTAGTAGCTTGTTTATAGCTACTTGTAATGTTCATTGTTGATTTGTATGTCCGACTTTAAAAATAAAGATTGTTTATTTATTCATTTTATCAAATTACTCTGGTGTGTTAAACTAGAAATGAAAGCTAAAAACAAATTAAAATTATTTGTTTGAACAATGATTGTTTCAAGGTTATCACAGGTAGTTTCTCTTCTTTTTTTTTAATTTGAAAATGTATGGAAATTTTATGCATGTGTTATATTTTTTTTCACCTAAAAATCCAACATTTATGATATGTAACAGTTTCACTGTATGATTTGCGAATCTATGATAATCTTCGATTAAATGAACATAAATGTTTGACATAAATTGCTAATCCCATTTCCTCAGTTTAAATCTGTCGAAATCGGTTATACACTATTCTGAACAGAAAACGTGATTAATGTTATGTTAGACATATTTTATATTTCAGGGATTCGTTTTTTTATTTTTTTTATTAAAGTTCTAATGATAGATTTGACTTTTTAACGATGAAATTTATGTCCTTTTTCACATAAAGAGAATTTTATGACACTGGTGGGTACAGACATTAAAGTGTGCCTTGTGGTGAAATGGTTGTTGCTGTGTATATCTGTCTTCCAATCTGTCGTTTCAACATTGAAGCAGTTGTCTGCATGTAGCTTCCCCGGTCTTACAACTCGCTCTATTTTGAAGCCAAGACATGCACACGCAAAAAACCTTCAATAATTTACCCCCATTTTTTTTAACCTCAGTTCAAAAGATGTTGTGAATCGTTGCCAGTGCAATTCATCATATTGTTTGATTGTAATTTGGGGTTTTCTAATTTTGTAGAGTGTGGAGGATTATGTGAAAAGAATCAGTCATATCCTGACCCAGAAAATGCAAGCCATTCAACTTCTCCAGGAGACAATAGACAGCTATCGCTCACCCCTCACCCACAGTTAATCAGGCGTACCGTGCACGTTTCCATCCCAAACATCTCTGCTGCTTCTCGTTTGTGTGCCAGTTTCTAAAAATCATGGAATTCTTAGAAGAGATGTTTTATTTATTGTTGGTCATGAAATCGTAAAAGTGCATTTGACTGCTGCTGTCAGAAGACAAGAGGGTTTTCACGAGTATTCCAATTTGTTTTAATTTAATATATTGTTTGCAATCCATTGTCCGTCCAAATGAATTTCATGACATTTTGTACATAATTTATTGTGAAAGGAAACCCCTTTTCTGAAAAAAAAAATCTTAATTAAAATTGGCATTATCTTGATATTTCATTCCTTCAACATCGCTCCGAGCCTCTGTTGTTTTGAATATTGAGGATTTAGCGACAGTGACTGAGAAGTTTGGCGAAAATTTTGACAAAATTAAGGCAATCCGTCTGCTGACGTCACTTCCTTATTCCATGGAGAGTAAAGGAGTTGTTTATTCTGCATTCACTTATTCCATGCAGAGTAAAAAGACAAAGTCTACAGTAAACATATCAATATTGTGATTCATATTTATTTTTATACATTATATTATAAATATATGTTTTCAAGAGGTTTTTGTCTTGTGGATGTGTTGAAGTTTACCCACAGCGTTATGTTCATCATCACTCTATAAATATATATATATAATTTAAGTGTTTACTCGTCAAAATTTACCAGCTAGCTTAAATAGATTTGTTTATATGTTGATATCAATAAATTTTGTTCTCTGTCTCTAGAAGCATATATACATGTACTTTTCATGAAAGGGTAAAGTCATCGCTGCCAAGAACAAATTGTCAAAGTTGTGTGAGATGTACATTCTTTGTCATATATCATACTTTTGAATCGAGGCAGGCTACTTACAATCAAGTTAATGTTGCAGGGTTTTCAATAGTCTTGTTTAAAGTCAACATTTCGCAAAGTCTATGGTCATTACTTATAACGGTCTAGTTTGACCATACAACCTGCCATTGGGTCATATGCTGTCTGACGTGTTTGATAGCAGTTGTTAGGGCGTTACTTATATACAGAATGATGTTGACTACATATTACTCCGTTTACATAATATAAATCATATACGGTACCAATTTTGATGCACCAGATGCGCATTTCGACAAATTATGTCTCTTCAGTGATGCTCAAACCGAAATGATCAAGATCAATTGGCTCACGGAGGATGTGACCGGTTGACAGTGGATGTTTACTCCTCCTTGGCACTACCTCTGGCGTATCCAGGGTCCATGATTGCCCAACTTTGGTATAGTTTTGAGCACTGCGTTATCAAGTGCATTTTCATCATTATCAGGGAAATAATGCCTTTCAAGAACGTTAGCACCACACGTCTTCTTTGAATTTTCGTCAATTTTAGTCATTTTTGTCGGTACCGAGTTTATGAGTGAACTGGGTTTTTGTTTATACTAACAGAATCGCCTTATGGGCATACGCAATGTGCATTTCACAATTTGTTTTTTCTATCTCCAACATTGAAGACTTCCAATAATAATAATAAGAGTTACAGGAAATGAGAAGATCATTCATTCCCTTGAGAGTTATTTGATGATGGAAATATACTACTCAAAATTTTATAAGGATCACTAGGTTATATGTGTGTAATTTACCAGATTATAGATCTTTTTCATTCTAAAAAATTAATAACTGGCAATATTGTGTCCAAGTGAAATCAAAAACGTCTTCGACAAAACTTGCACGTGCATTTCATGTCATGGGAAATGCGCTTCTCATCACAGTTCATGCTTTTGCTACCATTGCACGATTTTCACTCGGGTGGTGTCATGATTCTTTCTAAAAATTTCAAACTCATTTGATTGTTTACACTACGTTTATCAACACAATGTCCCCTCAACGTGTAAGGCATCGCCTGACGACAGAGCAACTTGGCAGATGTAATGGAATGTTGGACGCTGGCTATTACAAACGTGACGTTGCAAATGCACTAAACGTCAGTCAGAGCGTTGTAAACAGGGCCTGGAACCGACAGCAAACTTTTGTTACAGCAGCACACCGACATGGGGGTGGTCGTGAAGAGGTCAACAACCCGACGCCAAGACCATTTTGTGGCTCTTCAGGCACGACGCCATCCCTTCTGGACAGCAACCAGCCTA
This sequence comes from Ostrea lurida, assembly GCA_903981925.1. Classification (NCBI taxonomy): domain Eukaryota; kingdom Metazoa; phylum Mollusca; class Bivalvia; order Ostreida; family Ostreidae; genus Ostrea; species Ostrea lurida. The sequence goes on from CAJDSM010039599.1 coordinate 20,711, forward strand.
CGTAACGACCTCCTGAATGCCTCGGTGGTGAATGTGTCCACTCAGACGATACGGAATCGGCTTCACAATGCAGGTCTCAACTCCAGAAGGCCATGTGTTCGAGTCCCTCTTACTGTTCGACACCGGCGGGAGCGTATTGACTGGGCTGAAGATCATTCACTTAGACACAGAACGATTGGGTTCAAGTCCTGTTCACCGATGAGTCCAGGTATTGTTTGGACTTTACAGACAGGAGGCACCGAGTTTGTGGACGACGACGTGAACGTTTCCATGATGCGAACATCAGTGAACATGACCGTATGGTGGGGTTCCATCATGTCTGGGGTGGAATCAGCAGGGATGGAAGAACAGACTTCATGTCCTGGAGAGAGAACAATGACAAGGGGGGCGGTACCGGGATGAGATCCTCATGTTATCGTCAGACCCTACGCTGTGCTGTTTGCCCTGATTTATCCTGATGGATGGTAAGCCGTCCTCATCGCGCCAGGTTGTGGAGCAGTACCTTCAGCAGAGACAATTGTCCGTATGGACTGGTCAGCGCGGCTCACCGGACTTTAACTCGATTGAGAATGTATGGAACATGCTGCAGGTTGCCCTTTCACCCCGTAGAGCACAATCCACGACTTTGGCAGAGCTCGGAAACGCCCTCGTGGAAGAGTGAAAACACCTTCCATTGGAAACATCCGGTGCTTATTGACAGCATGGCTCGACGTTCCAAGCCGTCATTGATGCAAGGGGAGGCCATACCCGGTATTAACACTTCATCGACTAAGTTGTTATGATGGACTATCCCCAAAACTGTGTAATTCTTTCTCTGGCTTGCTGTTAACTTTTTGTAATGAAATGCCTTTTGTTTGTCATCAGATTTGAAGCATTCGTATTAGATAAAAGTTCATGCCGTTCATGAATTTTAATTCATAAGCTGAGTAAGCACGTTTCTGAGTCTTTATGTCTTTTGTTATGTTAGTGGTAAATTACACACATATAACCTAGTGATCCTTATCAAATTTTGAGTAGTATATATATGTACAGGTGCATTGCATTTGATTTCATCAAAGAGAGGTAACTCAGGACTCGGGTATAAATAATTGTGCAAATTAAATTCTTCATCATCGGTTATCTTTTCCAAAACCTTATATATTATTAATTTAATTATTATGTTTGTTACTGACTGTTTACAGAAATATGTCGGGTTGTTCAATTCCATAGAAGTAGAGAGAGAGAGAGATTTTCACGCAATTTTGTAAAATTACCGACTAAAGAGAAACCACGCATATTCCTTGAATAATAATTGGGAATCTCATCAAGATCGCGTTTGGTGGTGACAGTTGTCCATTTATTAGTTTAAAAACAAATGAATGTGTCTCCGTTTAAATGAATGTGACTGACGTATGTTTATAGTACACCAAATGCAAGTCAGCAAGTTACGTCCGTGATGCCATCACGTGAAGGCCTTCTAACTACGTCCAAAGCAGTCTGTCGTTTGTCAAGTCTGGGGTATGGTATTTACCTTATAAAAGATATATTTATAGTTGTCTATGCTTGAAGAGAAGTAAAAATGTTTTGGATTTTTTAAAATAAAGATTTGTTTAATCATACTACCTTCTTCGTTAGCGAAGTGTCCGATTCGCTTAGAGAGTACGCGAAACGGGCACTTGGCTAGCGAAAATGGACTACCTCTTGTAGAGTGTTCATAGGTTCCATGAAGAATTTGGGGGAACCTAATAACGCCTTCCTTATCTATTGGGCGTGGATCTCCATTTGTCTATTGAATGTTTAGAGGAATGTAATACAGAATCTATATATGGTATAGAAGACGGGTTATGACAGAATTGCACTTAAATTATGATACCTCACCAGCTGTAGTTGACGCAAAGTTTGACCTGTGCATGACACTAAAGGCAGTAACAATGAGTGTTCTTAATCGTACTCACGCTTGTCGTGACACGAGACCAGGGCTGTAATGTTTATCGTACTCACGCTTGTCGTGAAACGAGACTAGGGCTGTAATGTTTTATCTGGTACTCCGCTTGTTGGAACGAGACGGGGGCCTGTAATGGTTTATCGTACTCACGCTTGTTGAGACACGAGACCGGGGCTGATAATGTTTATCGTACTCACGCTTGTTTTGAGACACGAGACCGGGGCGTAATGTGTTTTCGTACTCACGCTTGTTGAGACACGAGACCGGGGCTGTAATGTTTATCGTACTCACGCTTGTTTGAGACACGAGAACCGGGCTGTAATGTTCTATTCAGTACTCACAGCTTGTGAAGACACGAGACCGGGGCTTATTGTTTATATCGTACTCCTTTTGGAACGACCCAGACCGGGATCATGAAGACAAACTTAGACTTAAGTCAAAATTTCAATCACCTGTAAAATTTTGCAGACATTCAAAGTTTGATGTAACAATAATGAATAACAATTTTATTTTGGAATGATTGACTTCACATTCATTTCATTGCAATATTCAGATTTTGACTTAAGCTTACCCGGGACCAGGACTGTAATGTTTATCGTACTCACTCCTGTTGTGACACGAGACTAGGGCTGTAGTGTTTATCGTACTCACGCTTGTTACGACACGAGACCAGGGCTGCGTTCAAGATCGTAGCGGCTACGTAGGGCTCGGTAGCGCTACGATCTTGAACGACATGCTAGGGTAGCCCTGACGTAGCGATAACAAGCGTTATTCATACAGTGCGTTCAAGATACCTAGATTTCTAGCCTAGCGGCTAGGCGAGCCGCTACGATCTTGAACGCAGCCCAGGGCTGTAACAATGAGTTTTCTTAATCTTACTCGCGATTATCGTGACACGAGATCAGGCCGCAAGACCATATCAAAGTACTGAATGTACTGAAAGCTGG
>CAJDSM010039605.1:2908-16579 GCA_903981925.1 Ostrea lurida
GGAAGAAAAAAGAGGGGATTGGTGAAAAGAAACATTATGTAAGTTTTTGCATATTAGCAGAAAATATTGATCCCTCTGAATTTTAACAGAAGTTATGCTCCTCAAAAACTTAGAAATCTCATAAATTATCTTGGGTCATCGCAACTCCTCTGAAATATAAGAACCAGAATTCAATGAAGACTGGTTGTTCTACAGTAAAATCATATGGTAGTTGTGCATATTAGAGGAAATATTTGATCCTTTAATTTACGGGGGCAGTAAATGCGCATAAACTTTAGAAAATTTGTATAAAATCCTCATAAATGATCTTGTATGCGCAATCCTTGAAGAGCTATCCAATCAAATTCAAGTGAAACTTGGTATAGAAAGAAGAAATCATATGTATTGTGCAATTAGCAGAATTATTGATCTCTAAATTCTGTATGGAAATATGCCTTCAAACTTAGAAAATTTGCAAAAATCCTCATAAATGACATGACTGTCTGAACGTAAATATTTCAAAAATATCTATATATTGCTTATCACTTTTCAGCTTATTCAGAAATTCATACGAGGGTTTAACATGATGCAAATTAAATCCCGACGGAAATTTTTTTTGGAATTCAAAACGAACGAATTGTTTAACCCGACGGAATATTTGTGCTTCTACAGTACGCGAGCGACGCAGCGTCCAACATCATTAGGTCTCACTTTGTTGTTTTTGGGTTTTTTTAACGTCTATCTTACTTTTTCAGTTCTCAATATATGCATTTTACTTTTCATGTTTCTCATATTTATTTTGAATTCGATTTAACTTATAAACTGCATGCATGGCCATGCAAGAGATGTAAATTGAATGGATTGTCAATTTTCAGAAACAGCTTCGTCATTGTACTACTGAAAAGAGTTAACCGGAAATCGGATGTTGGCCATCCCCGCGAAGTGTAGCGGGTATTTTCCACAGTAGATGCATTTCCCATATGTATTCCTACATGCTATCTATTCATTTTAATGAAATGAAAAAAGAAAACGAATTCATATAATGGTTAAGCGTTTAGAGTTAAGATTTTTAAAAATAGGGCGCTATACCAAAACTTCTCATTGTATTGTATTGTATAAAATCTCATGGGTTATTAAAAATGCGGCGGAATTGTTTTTATATGAGTGACGGTGAGATAATGCATATTAATTTCAGTTTAAAGGTCAACCAAACATCCCGTGGCTGGACTATTACATAAACATTCATCACTATATCTTACTATTTTAGTTACACACACAACTCGCACACGTAGTCGAATTGGCTATGCGCGGCCAAACAACTAACGACAAAATAGCGCTCGCTGCTAAACAGATTTATAGTAAAACAGCAACTGTGACACATGGATGTGACCGCTTGATTGTAATTTTTAACTTCTTATCAAAGAAAGAAAGAAATGTAACTAAGGCAGGTGAGTATGATTCAGCACTTTTGTTGGTGACTGTTTCATAGCCACAGCATGGATTTCATATTGTTTCCATTACTCATAGTTGAGTATATGGTGATGGTATAATCTTCCAATCAGAATTCAGCACATGGGCATGCTGGTGAGTATTTCAGTCTGATTAAAACCGGACCTTCAATCTCGCCCACCCCCTTTTTTCTATGTCCGCTCGTCTCGCTCCCTCCCTTTTTATGTCCGCTTCAACGAGCGGACATAGAACAAATTTGTTAAGGGGTCCCCGAGCGATATTGAAGGTTTTAATCAGACTGGTGAGTAATTTTGATCGTAAGGAATAATAAGTACAAAGATATACACACCAAGATATTGATTCCATTTCAAAACACATGCACACTGGAATTTTTAGGCGAAAGCGACTATTACAATTGCTTTTGTGACCTTCTACGTCACAGAGATCAGGGGCCCTTTTTCAAACGGAATTCACATAAACAAAGGGCATGCAACTCACTAATCAAATTTGCAATAAATATCAAAATAGGATAACGACAGTAAAGAACACCCCAGGTTGTGCATATATGATAATGGAAAATATTCAAATGGAGTACATGGTCAAAATTAATTTAGTATTTTGTGGCAGTCTGCTAACATCCTGTTGGAAGTGTTCTCAAACAACAACATTGGGTTGGCATAGATAAATGAATCGCAACATAAATACAGTTTGAAATGAATACACGAAAAAGTTTTATACCTCCAGGCCAGTATAGTGTTTTAAAAAAACCCGCACCCAAAACTACACTGCTTATGTGAACATTAATGGTAATCGGGGCATCTGCTTGTTATTATCATACCTGTATGTATTAGAGTATAGCCGACTATCAATTGCTTTGTAATTTTATTATTATCTGTGTTTCTGTGTTGCAAGAATATTGCATCGTTATATCCCTTCATCTATAGACATGTTTATAATAATTTTTTGTGAAGAATGTCCACTAACTCCATGATGGTTTCCATACTGCATATAGTCTAAAAGTTGTTTGGTAGAACGCATTTTGACAATTTGTTTTAATGTTTTTGATAACTTTCGAATACAACTGCTTCTACTCTGCGACAAATCAACAACTGAACTGGTATGACAAACCGCAATATACTGATTTCTGCATATCCTCGTCACTTCCCATATCTCTGCGTCGAACATTCAATCATCACCTACCGATGGTGATTAATGTCTCTCAAACTTATAATTTGATACCAAGAGCTTTTTCTGATAGTTAGCAATGTTTCATAAGCAATCATTAAGCATTCTTTATACACCTTTTATCCCGGACTTTTTGCCTCACTCTAGCTTGCATATATTTCATTTCATATCTTAACCCGTGAACGACTTGCATTTCCATTACCACGTTACAGATCAGAGTTCGACCGTTATGGTTTAATCCCATTCATCCATCTTTCACTGAGTTTAAGCCCTATGGAATTATAAAATGTTTTATCGAATTTAATAGTATTTCTGCCACCTTCTTTTCTTCACATTTGCAGATTCTTGTTGATATTTGAGCATTCTATTATGCCTACCAATTACAGATCAAGTCTCTAGTTTGATTTTGACTCCAGTATCATCAGTATTACATCTGTGAGTATGCGCCCTTGGTGAACTGGTGGATTTCATAACATTATGTTTTCAAACGCACTTTTTTGTCCACCTTGCATGTCAGATAACGTTCATGTCGATCATTCTGGTATATTCGCTTTCGCCTATACCAAGTTACAGATCAAGTTCGAGTTTGGTTTTGATCGCTCATTTTTCGACTGAGTTTACAGTATGACATTTAGCTCGGAACAGACAAAGTCCAGACTTTGCTAAAATCAGACTTTTTTGCTACCCTTTTTATCAAAGATACAGAAAGCAAATTCAAAGATTAGTGGGATTTTTTGCAGTATATTGAGTCCAAAGCTAGAAGTTACAATAAACTTGTACAATTAGAGATATAAGCTCCTAAAGATAAATCATGTAGGAGAATGGAGGGATTTTTTATCGCTATTCAAAATCACCGAATCATATCCTATGGGAAAATATCCATTAAGAAAAAATTCGTATGATTTTTCAATAGGATAATTAATCCTAATAGAATATATTAAATTAAATGTACCAAATAAAAATCCAAAGGAACACTTATCCCATTTTTATAGAGACAAACAAGGATAGAACAAATCCAATCAATTATTGTTATTAGTGAGGACTATGTTTATTTGGGACATTATCACACTTCATTTACTATAGGATTAATTATCCTATTGAAATGTCAGGTTTTTTTTCTCTAGGATTTTTCTCCCATAGGATAATGATAGGATTTGATATGGATAAAAATCCCCCATTCTCCTACAAAGTTTATTATCTTTAGAGCTTATATATATCTGACTAAAGTTGAATTAACTTAGCTTTGAACTACAAAGATACTGCAAAAAAAAAATCCACCAATATACACTGAATTTGTTCTTCGTATCTTTGATAAAAGGTATAAAAAGTCATGGACTTTGTCATGTCCGGAAGTTAAATGTCGTACTGTTTATGGGCCTTGGACTTAGAAAATTTCACAATTTATCAGTTTCCGCACCATTGATCTCACTGTTTGCAGATATTCTGTTGATATTTGGTACATTCTTTTGCCATGCTAAGTTACAGATCAAGTTCAAGTTTGGTTTTGATCCATTCATTTCTTACTGAGTTATGGCCCTTGGACTTAAAAAATTTCATAAATTATCAGTTTTCCGCACATTGTTCTCACTTTTGCAGATATTCTGTTGATATTTGGTACATTCTTTTGCCATGCTAAGTTACAGATCAAGATCGAATTTAGATTTGATCTATTCATTTTTTTACTAAGTTATAGTCCTTGTCCTATCCTGGCTCACCAATATTCCCGTTTTCCATAAGTATATGATATTGTTGCAGTCCAATAATTTGTATAACCGGTAGGGGACTATGTATTACGGTGCAATACTCTCAGAATGCTTGTTCATACATGTAGGAGAATTACAATTGCTGCTGTATTATCCATCAAAATGAATCCCACATGCATGAGAAAGTTAGTAATTTTGACATGTCAATTGAAAAAGAAAAATGTTGAATAGACTAATTAATGGTACATTGCTAATAAACAAAAATACGATGCATATTTATGTGTTCAGACAAAATGGCATTCATTCTGCACATCCACCAATTTTGATGATCTTTTATCACCTTAAAAGGGTTTCATCTTAAACCCTTGTATGGTTTTTCAGAACACTTACATCTAAAGAAGAATAAGAATGATAAGAGAATGATTAAAAAAAATATCCTAAAGTTTGTTTGGTGAACTTCATTAGTTTGTTGCAAACATTTTAATTACTTTGAAGCACTTCATCAACTTTCTACCCCGTGGGGATCCGGTTCAGAATAGGTCCTCAATACACCTTGCTTGTCGTAAGAGGCGATTAAATCGGGCGATCCTTCGGATGAGACGGGAAAAACCGAGGCCCCCTGTTACAGCAAGTGTGGCATGATAAAGATCCCTCCTGCTCAAAGGCCATGAGCGCCGAGCACAGGCCTAAATTTGCAACCTTTCACCGGCAATGGTGATTTCTCCATATGAGTGAAATATTCTCAAGAGGGACGTAAAACAATCATCGAATTTCTAGCGGCTGCAAAGTAATAATTTCAGTGTAAAAGTAATGAACAGCTTATATTTGATGCAAGCCTGAATTTGTTACATGATCCGGATCTTCAAGTTCAACATACATGTAACAAATCAACAAAAGGTTTATTTTTAAAAATGTATTACGATAATTTCTTTACAACAATATTGAATAATACGTTTGTGTTGAAAGTGTTTTCAAGATATTTCATTGCAAAATTAAATTTTGACTGTAAGCCTATATTTTTTCATGATCTTAGGGTCTGTGGTTTTGTTTTTGTGCAAACTTAGAGACAAAAAAACCAGTTCGGTATCTCGAACTCGATGGGACTGGAACAAAGCAGATACACAGTCCACACTGCTATATATAACCATTGTTTATATCTTTGTTCACTGCAGACAAATGTAGACTGTGAAGCAAACGTTGTGTAAATATATCACCAAGATATGTCTGTATCAAGAGCACTGTGTGAACTCTGTCATTATCTGATGCCTGTATATGAGATTACGTTTATTTCATGTACTCAATCACCTTCACTTCTCCTGATCGAAGTAACCCTACCCACAACCTCCCCTTACTGTCCACGCTCAGTCCTAGCGGTTTATCTAGTCCACAATTGTCCACACATATCAGGAACTGCCCGTTCTGATCCAGGATGTGTAGACAGGCATTGTTGTAATCTGCCACAATGATCTGACTCATGGAGTCTGTCATTATATGTTTAGGATAAAATGACTCCTTCCTCCTGGCTGGTGTACCGTCGTATCGGAATCGGACTCTTCCTGACTTGTTCACCACGACCACAGTGCGGGCATTATTATCAGAGGCACAGATGTCTCCATTGTTGTTCTCCACTAGATACAGTGCGTATTCCCCTCTTTTATAGATTGGTTTTCCATCTTCATCTCTGTCTATTTTTTGTTTCATTGTGTGTCCTTGATAACGAACAATCTTGTTTTGGCTAAAATCAGTAGTGTACATACTGATCAGGATGTCCCCTGACTTAGTACAGCATAGTTTGCCTGGACCCCAGCCCCGTGGTGTGGTTATCAGTGTATCTGTTCTCCCGTGTCTGACAATGTTCACAGTTTTATTGTAACCATCACTGTATACCAGTTCTCCCTGTTTGGTCACTGTGATGTCATTAGGGAAGGTTTTACATGTGGTGATGACAGTGTCCCGTACATACCCGTGTAGATCAACACGTTTTATGGTTTTATCATCACCACTAACCCAGGCTTCATCCACTCCCACACAGGCCAGGTGAAATAGAGGGTTAACTTCAGTGCGAATGTTTGTAATTGATTTGGCTTGGTCTAACAGCTTTTGTAAAAATAAATGTGAGACTTTCTCTGTAAGACTTGGCAGTGTTGTCTGTGTCAGGCTAGCCTTGTAATCTCCTAATTCCAGGCTGAGTTCTCTCCCTTTGGTTGTGTTAGTTTTTAGTGATGGCAGTTCGACATCAATATCAGGCATGTTTCTGTATTCCTCGAGTTTAGATTTGTAATTATTAACTGCAGACACATTGTTAGACTTCAACATTTCTTTGTTTTGTTTAACTGTATGGGTCATGTCTGGAATTTGATTTTTTATTTTGGATTGGTGAGATTTAAGATCAGACTGGAGATTCTCTTTTATGGACTTCAGCAACGAACCGAAATTATTGAAAATGGTGTCGACTTCTTGGTGCCAGGCTTTTCGGTGTGTTTCTTTTTCTTTTCCCATTTTATCAATTTTGGCCATCATAATGGATAATTGTTTCTCTATTTCTTCATTTTTCTTCTTGTACTGTGGAATAATGGTAGATTCAATTTCTTTGGTTTCCTTTTCAATATATTTTTTGTTGTCGTTGAAAATATCAGACATATCTCTATATTTGTGTCCATTATGGGGACCAAGTATGCACTTCAAGCAAACTGGAACGTCACATTGTTGGCAGTGGGCCTCGCATCTCTGGTTGGTGTGGAATTTACATTCAGGAAAAGCAAGCTGTGTCTTTCTGTTTTTGAAATAAACAATGTCATGTTGTTGGTACTTGAGCTTGTCAACGTGTTTACTAACACATTCTACACACAAACTGAGTTGACAGTTGTTACAGAACTGCTGGGTAGGCTTGACACATAGGTCACAGGTGATTACCTCTTGGGCCATTGTCTGCATTAAAAACCGGAAAAAGCATGAAAATTGCATGGATGGAAAATTTTGAATATAACTTATTAAATAAACTTAGTAGTTTTTCTCATTCTACATGTAGCTATGGGGATTTTAACGATAAACAAATCTATGACAATACTATCAATTTACTTGCATGCTTTACCCCCACTCTCCGTATATTAGCGATTATATAGCACATGTTTACTTATTTACTTGTCAACCAGAATTATCACACTACTTGCAGTACTTTTCTTTTCTGGTCACAAAAATGTTGTGACATTACATTTTCATACACATTCCAACCCCCCAACCCCCTGCAGTTATAAAATCACTCGGTCTGTCTCTCCAACTGACTGTGCAGGTTCGTGGCATTGCAATCGCTTCGCTTTCACAATTGTGACGCTCTGTGGGATTGCGACAGTCTCAAGAGAAAATACCAATGGTCTAGTGAAAATATGACCTTAGGTTGAAAATTTCTCCCCAGATGAAAACTATGAAATAGTTGTAAAAAGGCTTAATATATTGAAAATATAATTGCATGTAAAAATGCGAACAGTATGTTATTGCATTGTATGTTTACTGTAGATCACTTGTTATTCGCGACCTGATCCTGCCTTCGCTTTTGTCGAAGGTCCGTGTTGCCCTATACTCGATTTTGTATGTGTTTTTGGGACTATGATTACGTTTAATACTTTGTTACTTCGCCATTTTATATTTAATTCTACGTTAATTCGCGTTTATTTCTATTTTTGTAAATATATCCATTACAAATAATATCAAATTTATTTCTTTATATGTGTGCCAACCAGAAATACTATTCAACATATTCCATTGCCATCATACTGAGTTTACCTATGCAATTAGTAATCGATGTATTTCTTTATACATCGATGTAGATTAAGTAGAAATGTCATATAACCGAAAATGAATTTATGACAGAAGATGAATAACAAAACTATTGCCGATGTGTTTCTTTTATCTATATTACATAATGCTAATCGCTGTACAAACACTGTTAACAAACGAAATTCCACTCATACCGTTAAAGGGCATGTACAACGTTTCTGAGTTGTCCAAATTTCTAGATTTCACACTTTTTTTAAGGTGTTCTACACAAATGGCGTGTGCGAGGCGTGGGTCAGGGTTATTTTCTAATGGTACCTCGCACAATATTTGGAGACGTCATTGTTGAGTACAAGTGAATACATGGCCATCTTACAAATGTCATCACTAGTTGTAAGACGAAAGATCATAACAGAAGAAGGTTACTCGGTGTTTATGTATACTTACGTCTTATACAAAGTAGAAAAATATCGATAATTAAGAAATACGAGATAGAGTTATCTGCAGTCCAGACGTTTCCTCTTGTGTGAAAAAGGTCGCCAAGAATAATTTATTTTCAGATTCGTATACCAAGTTTTGTCATAATAGCTAAAAAGCCCCTTGATCCAAACACAAGTATGTCATAAGATATAACGTTTGTGGTCTCCTAGTTAGTCAGATTTTCTTTGCAGCAAGCTCAGTGTTTTGTTTGGATGATATGCAGCTATGCAGTTTTGAAAGCTTAATATGTCGTCTTCCGAGTTGCAGCATGCAATTCTTATCTATCCGGATATACAAGCCGATAGATATAGTAGACAAGTGGCATGCGAAACTTGTGCTAGTTGGCTTCTTTACGCGAGTTTAGGTGTAGATGAGTTTACTTAGTTATTGGATGTGCTGTTATTCGTTCTTGTACGCGTCAAGACAGAATATGACGTTTTTGAAGAGTTTATCTGGACCGCCAGAACTGACTCGTACGTAGAATCTAACCGCGCCGACACTGCGTCGACATGCAGTGCACATTAACGCTTATGAATACCATAGTTTTCAAAAAATGTGAAATCTAAATATTTTGGAATACTATTTATTTTTGAGCTAACACGAGTGTGGCGCGGAGCGTACGATCATCGGCTAAACTCCCGCCTTCGTTAAGTACTCAGGCCCCGAGGATGATCTGGGCATGACGTGCGGCTATACATGCGGAACTGACTTTGCAATACAGAATTGAAACCATCTGCGCAAAGTAAGGATGAGTCTCCAAAGTCTAAGGTATAAGCCAGTCGCTAGAGACGCTAGAGTCATTCTTTAGATCATCCTTAGTGTCTAAATAAAGAGTAGTACAAAGGGGTGCCAAATATATAACGAAAATGACCGAATATGGATTCCAACACTCGCAAGTCGAACTAAGATAATTTAAATATATCTCTTGTAAGATAAAATCATAGTTGTGTGAGTGAGTGAGGAATTTGACGGGACAGAGATCCCGCGACGCCTCTGGGACAACACCAGAGGTGAAGTATCATCCTGACCTAGGAAGGAGTCGACAGTCCTCGCGTGTATGTGACAGCTTAGAAGGTCAGGCCGAACACACGGTCTAGTGATGATCCCTAATAGTTCCTTTATACAGGATTAAACGAAACATGTCCAGCGTACATGCGTGTAGGCTGTTGACATATCTCAGTGTAGCTGGTCAAGATTTCGAGATTTGGACACTCTGTAACAAGAAGGTTATAATATGGAATGAACTCACACCATTACGAACATAAAAAGCAGAGGTGAAACTCATAATGATAGAGTTTGCGCGAGTATGACGCCCTTCCGATTGTGTTAATTTGTGTTCATATAGCAGAGGTGATGAAGGCCGGGATGATGCACTGACAGCTGTTATAGCTGTGACTTACGGGGGGGAGATGTAGATGAGGCTCCTCGGGTATTTATTTTAGCTGAAACAGCACCTTGCCTCAGTATGAAAATCAGAGGTACTATTAATAATTCTTGAAAAACGACCCTGAGCAGGAAAGGCTGCCGGCGACAAACCAAAATAACAAGTGGAGTGTCTAATGCTTTTATAGAATACCTCCTTACCGGAATAAAAACCACACAATTACTACATAAAGTGCAAGTCTTCGTCAATTAGAGTTCAAATACTTTTGTGTTTTAAGTGTTGGAGAGTAGTCTGTATTAACTTGCTGTTTAATGATCAGTTTAACGCAAAAGAAGAGGCGCATGAGAAGATTATACCAATTTTCTTAAAGCACATACGAGCAGCCCCGATAAGCTATGAGAAATTACACCCTACGGACTCCTTGATGAAATACACTGGCAATATGACTACCATAAGAAGAATCATTTCCTCATCCTTTCTTCCAATTTTCAGTTCCAGAGACAAAGCGCTGGTGATAGACTCCAAAGAGACCAATCGATCTAGTTGAAATGTTTGTGAGCTATGACATTGTGCACAATATACTCATCGCGTAAGAGAAGAAAATAGAATTTAAGTCCCATCGAAAAACCTGCTTATAGAAACAATTAAGATATGCGTCCTCCCTAGATTGTTCTCACGTCGACGCGATTTGACGCACTCTCACTATTGATACTGCTTTGTACCCGTACACTCAGATATTATCGTATTTCCACACATGGACATTACATTCCTATAGTCACTCCGATAGAGATGATGTATCTCAACTAAAATGTACCCGGCAATACATACACTAAAACTGGGCGCTAATACTGACTGATAGGATCGGAATTTAAGAGCTTACGCCTTTCTAATGGCGCCCCTTCCTCGTCAATTAACAACATCCTCTGTTTTACACATCAGAGCCGCACATAACATCCAAGAAATTCACAGAGGCTTATACCTCCCCCCCCCTTTCCTCACATAATGGGTGGGTAGGGTTTATACATTAAAATAAAAGCTATTCAGTGTGTTCATTCCAAGTAATTTCATGTGATTTAGAGATTATAAGCACAATTAATTGCAATAGAAGACTTATGGCATAGTAGTTATAATGTGAATAAGCTGTATATACCACAAGTTTACCAAGAGTGTGTGCGAGTGAGGAGACGCCCAATTCTCCCCGCCAGGAAACTTAGGCTCAATTCTATATTAGCCTAATTTTTGCGCTATAAAGAGAGCGAGGCTTTATCTCTTTGTCTCCTTACTCGATTAACACGAAATGACCTCATTATGTATTTTGCCATCGCGGCCCTATGCGACCTGTGGTTGTAAGAAAACATGTATATTATATAAATTTTATGAATGGTACTCACTTCGTGGCAAGATTTTTTGCTCACCACAACGTCCCCGCATGCAGAACCCCAAGAATCGCGTTAGCAAGAAAATCCCTTGATATTTTCTACCTTAACATTTAGCTATATTTGATGCTTCCTATACAGGTATCCGATGGAACCATACTTTTTCATACCATAAATTTATGAAAGGAATTATTTGGCAGCTATGTGAATATTCTACTAGAGAATATATGAATATTTTATTGTCATTCTCTCTGGAGAATGATTTATGAGTAAGTTAAACCATCGTTATAGAAAAATTTGATAATTATTTTTAAAAATTACTGATCTTATATGGAGAAAACATTGAAAATACGTAGATGACGAAATCATATCAAATCGGGCATTATATGGACACGCCTACCGCGTGCATGTGCGCCATTTCTAATTATCGTGGCGCAGACGAATGATCTACACACTAGTGTCACCCTAAGAGTGAGCGGAATACACATCGCAATGACCTAAGGCTTGACAAGAATAATATATATCCATAAAAACAACCAAGAAGACGGCATGCATCGTAGCTGTCAAGAATCAAACCTCCAGCTCATCAATGATCAAACTGCTCACCGCACCTTCAGTTTTAAGACCTCATAACATCCTCACCAATCAACCAGCACGTAAAGTATAAGAAAAGGAGGAGTATGTGGCGTTGGATACTTCTCGAGAAGAATGATTACCACAAAACACCTAATGATAGCCAAGTGTTATGGCCCAACTCAATGCCCGTTGCTAAGAAGCCCCTAGACCGGGACAACTCAATTACAAGATTTATGACCGATACGAGCCTCTCCTGCTCATACATAACCGAGCAAGATTTATGGTAAGTTCTTCTCACGCTTGCAGAGGGCACTGTGATTAATTCCAATTAAACAGAACAGGAAAGAGTGTGTCTTTCTTTTGGGAAATAGAGAATGGATCACTTTGTTGTGGCAATTATTTTGCCCCACACACCTCCGCAGACCACTCAGACGGTGGCAAAACCTTAGAAAAATTAATAGGAACTTATATGCCCCAGTGGTGTCAAAAAGATGGAATTTTCAGTGAGAACTCTAAATTGAAAAGAATGTTTGGACGGGTTAAATCTAAAGGAAGAAGTTAAGAAAATGTCTCTAAAATTGTTACAATCAGGACGACGGACAAGAGAATCGCACGAACGGACGCGTCGAAGACTACATGTGCTAAGATAGGTCACCTGAGAGTTACTCAAGTATGAAGAGAACTATTTTAATGACAAAATCAATGGCTCGGGCCGATTAGTTTACATAACAAAAATGACTAAGTGCCTATAATCTCACATTGGAAGTCAATGATGGACGTTTAGAAGAAGATATTAAACCTGACCATTAGAAATACCTCTAGATCGAGAAAGAGATGTAAACAATGAAAAGTTTGGGCGATCGTTGAAAGTACGAGTTGAAGAAACATTTTACGATTCAAAAATCAATGAAGGAGAGGACAGAAGAACGGCAAGAGCCTGATCTCAGCCCCCCCACCTCCCCCCCGCCCCGCACCCCTTTGTAAGGCAGAGATGTACGACTATAGTTATTCTAAACCGACGATTAGTACGATCAAGAATTCTGAAAAAGAGAAGTCTTGTTGCATGATAAGATCAGGAGGAAACTATATGCTAAGAAACTTATCCTGATAACCATAAATCATTACAAAGACTTAACTGTCAAAAAATTTGACAGATATTCTTAATTCATCACTAAGAAATAAAACTGCCCCTCTCGGACTTTAGGATTGGTGTTCAGCAGAGACTTCCCACCTGGAGGAAGAAAAACCATTTGATAACCCAGAACCTTAGAGCCTTAACTCCACAGAGAGCAAAGTAGAAGACACAGAGGCTATAGAGAGTCGAACTGAGATAATAAGGATGCCGATATATGAAGGTTGAGCAAGACTATGTGTGAGGTGAGAGCTGTCTATGCAATAACTTTCAAGCTGTAATGCACACTCTTAATGAAAGTTCAAACTGACAAGACAGACAGAAATTGAGGAGGAGACATATAGAATCTGCTACGAGATCTTCTGATTGTAATAAGAGCATTAGATAAACGCCACATGAAAATAACCCTTAGAATTAGTATATGACGAAGAACAATAAGATGAATAAGGATCTACCACTCATTCGATATGGCTCAGCACAACAGTATCATGCAAAGAAATTCACAATAACTTAAAATCAATGTGATTTTCCAAGAATCTTTGAATAATTTAACCATAAATTTGTGGTAGTAAGGGGGGTGGGAACTCACCATATAGACGAAGTTACATTACACAATGTGTAGATATTATCAAAACA